>APFE031745082.1:0-12333 GCA_000404065.3 Pinus taeda
GCCAAGGTCTTCCTAAGATGAGAGGATGTCCACCTAAATTACTCTTGGGAGTTAAAATCATGAAATCCACTGGATATTACCAAGATTCTAAGGAGACTGAAATGTCTTCTAATACACCATCTAGTTTAATAATTGAGCGATCTGCAAGTTGTAATAAAGTAGGTGTAAAAAGAAGGTTAGGAAATTTTAGCTATTCCATAGTCTATCTACTCATGATGTTGATAGCAGCCCCTAAATCAATCAAAGTATTTGGAATTTCTACCCCATTGATGGTTGTTTTAACAATTGGACTACCAGGGTCTACATACTTCTGCATAGTAACCTTTCCCATCATGATATCTGCAATTTTTCCTACCAGGTGGATTTTTCTTGTATCTCTCGGTTTCCTTCCTGGTCTTTTAAGACTTAACTCCTTTATTGTCCTTGCTAGAATAGGAATTTCTTTAATGGCTTGTAACAAGGGGATCTTGATACAGACATTCTTCAATTCATCTAGAAAGTCATAGTCAGGCAACAAGATTTGTTTTTCCACTCCTTTGTCAATTTGTAACCTTTCAGGAAAAGGAGGTGTGAATGAAGATGCAGGTTGCTCAACTATAGGAGTTGTGGGGGTTGACTCTTTTTCTTTTCCTCTTTGAGTGCTTGGGTTTTGAAGAGATGCTTCAGAACCCTTATTGGCTTCAAGAGAATCTTCCTCAGAAATGCTTTGCTTTTGAACATCTATAGAAGGTTTATCTAGAACTCTACCTGATTTGAGTTGTACGTCATTGAGAGGAACACTCATATAGGCAGGAAATTGAAATTGTAGACCTTCCATCATGTAAGCATTTTGAGGGTTTTTATTATTGGGGTTTGGCAATGGCTGAGAAGGAAGTTGGTTTGACTTTTGTTGGAGCAAGAGTTGAGAATTTGGATTCTGTTGAGAGGGTTGTTGTTGATGAAATGGCAATGATAGTTGTGGGTTTTGATTTGGAAGTTGTGGAGCTTGTTGGTTTTGAAAAGATGGAGGATATTGATAGAATTGAGCAAATCTCCCATAAGGATTTTGCATACCTTGTATCCACGATTGAAAAGGATTTTGAGGTTGGGACCAAGGTTTTTGCCAAGGATTCCAATTTGGTGGGGGTTGAAAATTCATAGAGTTGTTAAACCTTTGATTTTGTTGCCCCTGCCAAGGTCTCATTGCAACAAAATAGAGAGACTCAATGGTACTTGGATCTTCTTGAAAAACAGCTTGGAGGCCAGGGATTGAAGGACAATCCTTGGTTTCATGATTCTCTGAACAGATTACAGATGTTTGTACAACCTTTGCATCCAAGGGACATTCCCTTAGAGCATGTTTCTTTCTACATTTCGGGCAAAAGATAGCTAAAGCTTCAGCTTCTGCTTTCTGTTTATTATAGATCTTAAGAGTGTCTAGTTTCTCAGTAAGACTTCTTAAGATATCAGTTTTGAATTCATCAAGCATGTTGCCAATCTCAGCCCTACTTATCGATCCAGTTGCAGATTTGTTTGCTCTGAGGAGAGAAGGATCTCTAGGCCCTTTTTGAGTTTTAGATTTCCCTCGTGAGAATGGACACATAGCTCTGCTATATCATGAAGTGGAAGTTGAGATATGTCTCCTTTTCCCATCATGTTCAAAATATCTATCCATTCATCTCTAATGGCTTTTAATAGAAGGGCTTTCAAAGTTTCCTCATCTAAGTTACTCATTTTTGCTCTTTTTAGGTTATATTGAAATCTTTCAAGTAAATCCTCCAAATTTTCATCTTCCTTTTGCACCATCTTGAATACCTCATCCTTGTGATTGGTGGGCATACAATAGTCCAGGTACCTATCCAAAAATGTTTGTTTCATATCATTCCAAGTACTAATGGATTGAGTGAGTAATTCCATGAACCATTTCAAGGCTGCCCCTTTCAATGTTGAAGGGAACATTTTGAGTTTTTGAGCATCTTCCAGATAATCATAAGTTCACACACGACCTCAAACTCAAATAGAAATGTTTCAGGGTCCTCATTTCTTAATCCATGGAAGTTTGGGAGGACAGATGGCAAAATGTTTTTCATTGAGGCTCGAGAGTCATCATCGACTATAGGAAATCCGAATGAGCTGTCTTCATTCCTATTTCTTCCAATGTTACCTCTACCTCCTCCATTATTTCCTCCTCCACCTCTACCTCTACCTCTACCAAGTCCGATTGCTCCTTCTTCTGCCATGGTAGTTTCTTCAGAGACCTCAGAGTTCTCTGGTTCCTCTACCAAGGGTGAATGAGGAGGAATTTCTCCTTCTTCCTCAGGTGATTCTACTTCTTCAATTACAATCTATCTCCCTGTAGAAGGAAGGAAAGAATCTCCTTCTAATTCGGATTCAATAGATGGTGTGGGAGAGTCAACTATTGCCTCTTGAATTCCAGGAATCCTAGAGCTAGGAGTATGAGTTGGAGATGATGGACGTGTCTCTTGCCTATTTCTTGAAGTAGATGGAGTTGTGAAAATCGAACTCTTGGCTCTAGCTAAAAACCTTCCCCTAGAATCTCTTGCTCTATGCATGTCATTTTTTATTTTTCTTCAAGTTAGGGTAATAATTCTTTTTCTGATTTTCCAGATCACTCTAGGTGCAAGAAGAGAGCATACTCAAGAAACTATTAAACCAATAACTTTCACTTTTCTGATCCTCCAGGTCACACTAAGTGCAGGAGGAGAGCATACTTTGAGAGGTTATTAATTTTCCTTTCTTGAAATTTTCTTATTTTTATATTTTTTAGAAATTGGCTACCTAATTTCACTTCCCCGACAACGACGCCAAAAATGTTTGGTCAATTTAGTGATGTCTAAATTTCAACTTTTAAATGTCAACCCGGGGCTCGTAAGCTGATGAAGTGAGGTGTACTGTATGTACTTAGGCAGTTGTTTCTTAAGCTTTTGTCGTTTTTAACTTTTTAAGTTTTTTTTCAAGTACGTCTCTCCTACTGTGATGTGATGGAAATGAAATAAAGCAAGTGAAGTGTGTGAGATTGTGATGAGCTTTAAATGATTTCTTATCACTTAAAAGTATTCTACAAGAAAGATTGAACAACAACTGAAATGAAATCAACTCTTAAAGGAAAACAAAGGCATCAAAATAAAAGACTAATGACATTGGCCCAATATCTCTGCTGCTGCAAGAAAATAAAGATGAAATCTATGTCAAATAAAAACTACGCAATGTGAAACTAAAGTAAATATACATAAAAGAAAGACTAGTCACAAATACTTCAACTTCTTCTTAACCTCTTGTCTTTTAACTAAATATATCATGTGAAAAACAGTTAAAAATAAGCCAAGCAATTGTGAGTTCTTGAGTAACTAAACCAAGTTGTGCTAAGTGATATTTTGGTCCTCAATGAAGATATTAAATTATGGAGAAGAAACCATCAATAGGTAAACAACTTGATGTCTAAAAGCAGAAAGCAACTATGCAAATTAAAGAAATGATAGTAAGGAAATAAAGGCTGCAAAACGAGGAAGGTCAGCAACATAGACAAGATGATCACAAGTGTCACTAGTTGTGAAAAATAAAAGAAAGAAACTGTCCCGGGCACACCTAAGAAACCTGCATAACACACTGATCAGTCATGGAAAAGTACAGAAATATAAATAAGCAGAATTCAATGTTTATATACAGCTATTATACATGATCAAAACACAACAATCAAAGGCATTTTGTACAATTATTATACATGAAATGAGAAAAAGAAATGCAAGAAATTAAAGAGTACTATACAGGCCTTCAGTAAACGGGGGCCCTCTGCCTACTCCAGCCGACTCAATGATCAGTTACACGCTCAAATGGAAAGCAGTCTTCTCATATATTATGCATCAAAATAGAAAGTACAGTGGGGAGTTCAAAATTACATATCAGCAGCTAATTATCCAGTGTTCAAAGACGCTTTATTTATAACAGAGGAAAGAAAACTAACTTAACGAAAACTAAGCTATTCGAGCAGCTGTGTAAAAACACGTAGTCTTGCTGCGTCCTCGGATTTAGGCAACGGTCGTTGTGGGCATTCAATCTACTGTTGGATTCATGTTTCCCACTATCTTCGTGGCTGAGGAAGATGCCACCTGTTCTTCACGTGCTCTAAAACAGAACATGCAGATTCGTGCCACCGCCAATGACTTCTGTTGACCGTAGTCGCCTCCTCGTTGACCACGGGTTTTGATGACTGGTTTGGGGGAGCTGGAAGGACACACACCATGTCCTTGGTTCCACGAACTTGACCATGTGGCTCTTCTTCCTGGAGGACACCTGGAACATATCGTTTAATAAAACAGCTGCGGAATCCGGGGTTGGCTGCGGAAACCGGGATCAGCTGCGGAAACCCTGTGTGAGCTGTGGAAACGCAGCACTTTGAACCAAAATTCTCAACCAACAACACAATCATTAGCATAATTAGCAAACCATGTAGAAAGTCCTAAAATACAATGATTTGAGCAATTTTATGGAGGGAATGAGTGGCAAAAGAAGGAAATGAATAGGAAAAGGAGGCTGAGAGGATGTATAAAGAAGTGTAGGTTTGAGGCTCAACACAAATATCACTATGTTTGAACTTAGTAAACTCAAACATCAACAAAAAATTTACTCAAGGAATTAGATGTGATACCTTCTTCTCCACTTCCAAATGCTGTATTGTTCAAAGCTGCTAATGAAACACGTAAACCACCACCTGGTAGAGTAGAAGCTACTAATGTTGTTCTATTTGGAGATAGATCAAATTCTCATACTCCTCCTTTTCTCTTGACCTACGAGGTTTATAATAGAAATTTACGCAATTGCTTTATAGACACAGGGGCTTCCTCGAATATAATGCCAACTTCAGTTTGTTCTAAACTGAATATTGAACCTCAAAAGTCTACAATCCATATTATCTTGTTCGATAGAACTAAGGTCCAGGTATTAGGAGAAATCAACTCAGTTACCATTAGGTTATCAACTGATCCAAGAGTGGTTCAGAGAATTGATATTTTAATTATTGATATTCCTGAGTTCTATGGTTTGATTCTGAGTAGAGACTGATTTTAAAAGCTTCATGGTTACATTTCCACCGCTTGCTCTCACATGTGGCTGCCCTACAAAGGAAAGCCAAATTAGATTAAGATTGATCAGGAGAAGCATATGACTCATACTATAACACAGTTTGAGCAAAAAAACCATCCTATAGAATTCAACAATAACATTCTCGGTAACTACTCATCCGAATAATTCTTTGGTAATTTTACTGCTCAATCATCACCTTTCTCAGTTAATAGTTTCACATCTCAAATCAAAAAAAATTCCCAAACATATACATCAAAGTGTGTTAAAATTGCTTAGGAAATTGGAAATAAAACTGTAGATAAACCTTTGTTCTGGTCATTATATTTTGATGGGTCTAAATCTAATGAAGGTGTAGGATCAAGATGTATCTTAGTTAGTCTTGATGGAGAAAAGGCCATGTTATCATGCAGATTAGAATTTGAGTGCACAAAGAATAATGTTGAATATGAAGCCTTGATTGAAGGAATTTATAAAGAAATTGGTCTTAAGGTACAATATTTGAAAGTGTTTGGTGACTCTGAAATTGTTATAAAACAAGTAAGAAATACTATACATTGTCTTTCTAGTCACCTTAAACATTATCAATCCTTGGTACAAGACCTTGTATCTCATTTTCTAGCATTTAATATTTCTCCCATTCCTAGATCCCAGAATGCAACTACAGATTTACTAGCTAATGTTGCTTCTAAGCTCCTGCCATCTGAATATTATAGTCTCGATAGGTTCTCAGTAGAATTAATTTTCAGACCATCAATTCCCGATAATGTCACTAACTGGCGAGTATTCAATCACGATGATGACATTTTAAATTTTTTAACTTCTGATAAGTCCTATGATGATCAAATTATTGATGAAAGTGAGCATGATCTTCAAATGAAGGAAACACTTGAAGAAAATTCAGTACCCAGACCAATGGTCAAACTTGAAGACCTTTATGACATCAAATATAGGTTTAAACACATTACTAATTCAAAACTTCAAAGTTCTACTTTGAGATTTGAATTAATAAACCTTGGTACAGAGGACAATCCATAAAACATCAATTTTGGATTAGGACTTACTTTAGAAGAAAGAATTGCATTTATTAGGTTGTTGCATAGATATAAAAATGTCTTCACTTGGAAATATGATTATTTGAAAACATATGACACTTCTATCATAGAACATACAATTCTTGGTATCTGAAGAAAAACCAGTACAACAGAAATTAAGAAAAGTTCATTCTAACCTAGAGAGTCAAATAAAAGCCAAATTAAACAAATTCTTGAAAGCTAAGATAATTTTCCTTGTTAGACATTCAAATTGGGTGTCTAACATTGTGCCAGTAAGGAAGAAAAATGGTGACATTAGAATTTGTATTGATTTCATAAATCTTAATAAAGCGAGTCAAAAGGATAACTTCCCTTTACTGGCCATGGAGCAAAATCTCCATTCAGTAGCTGGTTCCGAATTAATGTCCTTCTTAGATAGTCTTTCAGGGTATAACCAAATTTTGGTGCATCCCGATAACAAACTTAAGACTACTTTCAGAACTAAGTGGGGAACGTATGCCTATCAAAAAATGCCTTTTGGATTGATCAATGTTGGAGCTACATTCCAAAGAGCAATGGACATAGCATTCAAAGGACTATTCAATAAATCAGTAGTTTTCTATTTGGATGACATTACTATTTTCTCTAAGAAAATATCAAATCATTTACATGAATTGTAAGAAATCTTTGAGCACTGCAAAAGGTATGGCATTTCACTCAATCCTAAGAAGTCTTTTTTTTCTCTTGACTAAGGCAAACTCTTAGGGTTCATTATCTCAAAAGAAGGTATTTATATTGATCCAGATAGAATCAAAGAGATTTCTGACATTCCTTTTCCAGATAATAAAAAAACAATGCAATCTTTTTTAGGTCAAATTAATTTGTAAAAAGACTTGTTCGAGATTTTTCACATATTATTTTACCATTACAAACCATGATCAAGAAAAACTTAGTGTTTAAATGAGGGCATATAGAAAAAGATGCTTTTGATTCGATCAAGCAAGCAATCATAAATGCTCCTGCATTAAACACTCCTGATTTTTCAAATCATTTCATTTTATATACTCTTACATCTGATTCATCTTACGCAGCAATCCTGACACAAATCAATGATCAAAACATGGAAGCACCAATTTCATTTTATAGTTAAAATCTTCAAGGTGCTGAACTTAATTACTCTGAAGTTGAAAAGCAAGCCTTTGTTGTATATAAAACCATTAAACACTTTAGGCCCTTTCTCTTAAAAGCTCACACAAAATTTATAGTCCCTTTTTCAGCAGTAAGACAGTTACTTTTTCAAAGAGAATTGGGAGAAAAAAGGGCAAACTATGTTATAGCATTACAAGAGTAGGATTTGGACATTAGACCACAAAGAATGTCAAAGGCCAAGGTTTTTGCAGGTTGTTAGAAGGAGCTTCTAATATTTAGGAACATGAAGGTACAAATGGTATTGAAGAAATCAATGAGATAAGTACCATTAATCCTGAGCCCCGATATGCTGATTTGATATTCTATTCGAAAAAATGGATATGATCCTTTTGATCTTTCCTATAAAAATAAACATGTCATAAGACTGAAAGAAAAAAACTTTATGATTGTTGATGATGTGTTATTTAGACAGAATTATGATTCAATTTTGTTAAGATGTTTAGAAAAATTTGAAGCACAAAAGGTCTTTCAGGAACTACATGATGGTCCAACAGGAGGACATTTTGGAGCTGATACAACAGCCCACAAAATTATTCTTGATAGGTATTATTGGGCCACATTATTTAAAGACACTCATGAATATGTAAGGAAATTCCGAACATGTGAAACTACCAGTGGAAGACAAAGGAAGCCAACTTTTCCTTTGCAACCAGTCAACATTGAACAACCCTTTGAACAATCGAGATTGAATATTATTGGAGAAATTATTCCACATTCATCCAAATAGCATAGGTATATCCTTACAGCTACAGATTAATTTAGTAAGTGGGTGGAATAAATTCCTTTGAAGACAACAAACTCTAAGGCAATTATTGAATTCATAGATCAGTTCATCATTACCAGGTTTGGTGTCCCAAACACTCTTATTTTTTATAATGCATCTTATTTCTCTGGTAATTCCATACTTGAATTTGCTATCAAAATAGGATTCAAATTGAAATATTCTGACAATTATTACCCTCAGGGAAATGTTCTAGTAGAATCCACCAATAAAAATCTTATCAAAATCATTAAGAGAACTATTGATCAGAACCATAAGAATTGGCATAAGTCTTTGATATTTTCACTATGGGCAGACTATATAACACAGAAGGCCTAAATAGGCACTTCTCCATTTAATCTAGTGTATGGAAAGGAGGTTGTCATACCAGCAAACTTAGTACTTCCATCACTTGCCTTAGTGCTGTTTATTGAAGAAAATCCCTCATCTTCTATTCAATTAAGACATGATCAGATCCTGAAACTAGAAGAAGAAAGGGAGAAAGCTTGAATTACACATGTGAAGCATCAACAAATTATTAAGTATTTTTTTGATACAACTTCAACCGGCTCAAAATATCTACAAGTTGGTGATCTGGTTTTGAAATGGAACAAATCCCATGAGGATAAAGAAAAACACACTAAGTTTCAGAAAATGTGGCTTGGACCATTCCAAAGAAGTGAGAAGATAGGCCATCAACATTCATATTACAAGATCTATCAGGAAAGAGAGATTATCTTCTTGTCAATGGGCTTATTTTGAAAAAATTGAGAAGGTAACCCCTCCTCACTTTGTAAATATTCAATTTTTAGCTATATTTATTTGAATAATCAATTATTTTTTGTCTTAGAAAATAAAGTTGTAAATAGTCTTCTATTGGTCTTTACTATTTTGAAGAGGTTACTTAAAATAAAATAGTCATAATATTTACTTTTGATAGATGGAAGCCTTGAAAGAAAATGAAAAGTTCTAGAAAATTAGGTATAATTAAACTCTAAAACCCTTTTTATTTTTGTGAAATCTTCTCAAAACTTGAAAATACTATAAATCATTCAAAATTTTTAGAAGCCTAAAAGGGTTATCAATAGAAAGCAAAGGCTGATTCAATCTTAGCATCTTCAACTCTCAAAATTTTCATCCATGTTCTCTTAAGGAGAAAATTATTCACCCCATCCATCAAAGTTTATGATTTTTCAAAGTGTAATTCTAAAATATATTTGATGTAAAAGATAAGAAGTCTTATCACAAGCCTGCTTACCATGATCATAGGGGACTAGCTCAACTGAAATTACCAACACTACATACCAAAACAGGGTAATGGCTTATTATTATAAGACAAGGAGTCTCATCACAAGCCAACTTGTTCAGTTAAATTACAACCAGTGAATGGCATTGTCAACAACTGGCTACCAAACCAGGACAATGGCTTTTTATCTTACAAAATAAAGAAATAAGGGAAAAAGAAAATGCAATACAAAAATGTGGAAACATATCTTTTGAATTCATTCTTTTAAAATTATACTCTGAAATGGGTGGAACAATGAATGATCAAATGGTTAAAAGGTAACCCTGCCGAGACTATGGACGATTGGTGGCAACAATGGCTCTACATGTGACAAAGGAGTCGTTATACAAGCTAAGTTGGAAAATTCTTTTGTTTCATCATTATCAACCAATTAAGGTTTACTTAAAACTTAGAATGTATTTAATTTTGAGATGAGAAAGAGATAGCAAAAATAGTTTTCATTATATTCAGAATTTATGATTACCTAGTTATATTATATTTTCTCTATCTATTAAGGTTTTCAGATTAAGAAAGTTAAAATATTTTATTACTTTCTTAGAGATATCTGTTTCTCCAAGTGAATCACCAATTGTTGTGTTATACAACAACCCCCCACTTCTATAAATTTTTTATAGAAAATCTTAATGTGAAATGGGTCCCTTTTTAAATAAACTTAGTTAGATATGTGAGTTAATGAATAAAATGGTATTAACCTCATTACAAGAAAATTCTTATTAAAAAGGACCGATGTAAATAAATCATTTTATAAATCCTTTTTGCTAGAAAATGATGTCTTCTTTTAAAATATTGTAAATAATTCCAGATTTGTGATAAAGAAATCAGAGATCAAATATCGCAATAACAAAGGGAGCACACATAAAAGCAGGACCTCACCTAATCCTTTGATCCGAGAAGAAAATTGCAAATCAGCAATCGGATAAACCAAATGCCAAAGGTACACACACAAGGGCTCATCATATCTTCTGATCTAATATCGCAATCGATAATCGGAGATATTCGTTGACAAAGGGACATATTTAAAGGCCTTATCAAATATCCAGATGCAATAAAGTAATTCAAAATCAGCAACTGGTGGAGTCATATAACAAAAGGATAAAAGCCTAAGCCGAATCTCGACTACGATCAATTAATTGGGTGCCCATTTCAAAGGGTAAATATATGCTGAAAAATCATTTGCATGCATAATACCCCACTCCATCATGTTATAATATTACCTTTTGGAAATCAGAGAGATTCATTGCAATTCACTAAGCTTTCTCCTTTGAAACTCTCAGTTGCGATTTAAGATTTATCTTCGATCATCAACCAATGAAATCTGAAACACGCTTGAAATAATCATTCGGTATATGATTGCCGAGATAGTTCTTTATGACATTAATTCACCACGATTGGCAGTTCGAACGACTATTAAATTTTACAGTTAATGGTAGATCCTTTAAAATATCTTATCTATCGTAATCCTTAACTGCATTTCATTTATCATATGTGAATCAACGTAATTCTATTCATTATCATATTGGCTTGCAGCGGCAGTATCTTTGTATTACGGTTTTCAATTATCTGTGTAGTGTCTCTCCGAACCCATTAATCCAGAGAAAATGGGGAAGAAATCAAAGAAGTCCACAACAACTCCTGTAGCCAAAGAACATGAACACAACAAGAAGGGATTAATCTCAGATACAACATGTCTCGGTCTGGGAAATACCAGCTGAGAAAGCATTTATAATCTAATAGAAGCAGAGGATCCTGAAGAATTAGAAGTGGAAGCAACATCTGATTCAACCAACAAGTCATAGGTAACACTCAATATTTGGCCTATTCATTCCTTCACAGAATAGCAGTGCGGGCCAAAATCTTGTCGTATACTGATGTGGTAAGATGGGTGGTTGAGAAAATCCCAACCTCAAATGGAACATTTTCCACAGTTGATGGAAGGATATTTGGCACATTCAAGCTTGAAGATCTCAAGAAAATGTACCATTTACCTCCACCTGAGAAGCAATGCAAGAAGGCATTTCTAGAAAAATTTGCACAGGAAAATGACTCAGAATCAGCTCCAATCAAGCAATGGAGGAATTTCCCAAAGAAACAGAAGCACAAATCCTTGGGTAAGTACTCTATTGACTCATTAGCTTCCCCTTATTGCTATGCTGGAGCTATGATGTGTAGATTGTGGGGACAACATGATTCTGCCAAATTCACTATATATATGGTCTCGCTGATGGAAGTTGCAATTAATGGTTATGTTATGGATTGGCAAAAAAATTGGCTAATAGACTAGCCACTGAGATTTTAGAGTAAAAAAACAATGCATATACGACTTCCCGGACCATTCCCCCTTTCTACTACAGTGCATATATTATGGATACTATTTGTTTTAATTATGAATACCCGGTACTCGGATGGAGGTGGACTCCCCAAGATCTGAATCTGATCCATATTTACCACAAGAAGTTATGGAAGGCACACTATAAAAATCACTTGTACAAAATTTGTAATGGTTTTTTTTTACCTATATATTATTTTATTTTCAATAAGCCTACTCCCAGGATATCCCAAGAAGTAGAAATTGATTTGACAGCAGTAGGTAGTTGGTTTGGGGAGGAGAAATTTACCTATGTAAGGATTTTTGGCAGCCTCATTAAACCCCAAGTCCTCCCCTTATATGTGTCTAATAAATTGTTAGCACAGGAATTGGCATATCAGATAACTGTTGAAAGGAATTCAAGAACCATTAGGGATTCAAAGAAACAGATGTGTGGAGGTTTGCCATTACACCAAAACCCGCAGGTGTTGGTAAACATTACAAGCCAGTAACTAGGATCCCCAGGGTGGAAATTATGGATTCTATAAAGGTGCGGTGATTCTTCCAACACCCCCCCTCAAACGCAACTTGGGGGAATCGAACCTGGGTCCAAGCTCTGATACCATGTAGGAATTTACAGGGT
>APFE031745089.1:0-26917 GCA_000404065.3 Pinus taeda
CTATAACCAAAAGTTAGATATCACAATAGGCATACTATAGCTCACACAACAAGATTTATCTTTTGCCCTCCATAAGCCTCTTTGTTCCTTTGTCATCTCTTAATGTATCCAAATATGCCAAAAATAAGATTATCCATTATTTAAATTTGAATATTTGAAAGAGATCAATTGAGAAATATGATTTAGAGTCCTTTAATCTCTTTTATGTTAAACAAAAATAAAAAGATCATACAATAGAAAAACATATTGATATTCATGTTACATTTTTGGATTTAAATACTTTGGGAGCATGTCTCATTAGGTGTGGAGCTTATAAAATTACTAGATGATATCAAGGGAAAAACAATTTCCACCATAGTGTAAGGTTTAGAAGTTGAAGCAAACATATTACATAAAAAATTGTATTTGTTTCCACGAATGGTACATCTTTTATGGTTGTTAATAAACAAGATTTATCATTTTATTAAAAAAAACTTGTGCCAAATTTAATAAGTATTCATTGCATTGCTCATCAAGAAGACTTAGTAGCACTAAATGCTTTGAAACGAATTAATGCTTAGTTATTGTTCATTAAAAATTAGCAAGTAATGTAGATTAGGGTTCAATACTAAAATAAAATAAATAAACAACTTGTCACACTACCAGAAATCATGGAGCTTTGACACTTTAATATCTTCAAATTCTTGGACTTAGATGGTTATTTTGGGGAATTGTGGAAAAATTTGTAGCATTATGTAATTTTTTTGGAAACTGAAACAAATTAATAACTTGGAAATCAAAGTTAAATTTTGTGCTAAATTATGTAACCTTTAAACCTAACAAAATGAACGTTCAAATATTTTTTTTTGAAATAGCATAAAATACAATTTTATACATTTAAGATTACACATATAGGCTTTATTAATGCATCAATTTTTAAAACACAACTTCCAAACCTAGGCTAGATTCTAGTTCATAATTACATTCCCATTGGAGATGCATAAAAGGAAATAGTTATGCTCAAACATATTATCATAATTTGTAATCTTACAAGTGTGTTACATGTGTGTTATATATTGTGATCGTGAGTTATAATTGTGAGTTTTTATATTATTATCTTTAGCTCATCAAATCCACTTTCTTAGAGCATGAATAGGCCTAATGATTAAGAGCATGTGTTTCCTCCTAAGAGGTCACAGGTTCAAAAACCAAAAGGGGTTAGAGTAGGTATGCCTTCATAGACATAATAATCAAATTGTTGTGTGGAGGTGGGTTTGTTGTCTCACAAACAAGGGGGTCAAGGTTGTTACTAAAAGGAACATTGTTGAGATGGAAGTCTGTCGAAACTAGTCATAGATCTAGAAGAATTTTGAAACCTGAAATGGTGGGCATGCTTGTGGACTCAGATGGGGGCACTAGTTGATGAAAGAGAAGAATATGGAACATCTTCGTTTGCATTCAGTCATTCATATGAAGATGTGAATTTTGATGGTGTGCAAGAAAATATGAGTGATTTTGAATAGTTGTCTAAGACAATTTATATAAGTGATGTTTACATCATATATTGAAATAATTTTTTTGATTTCCATATGGTGTTAAATTAGAGGTTATGAGTCATTTTTATGTTGTTTGATTATATGTCTTAATTATGATAATTTTTATTGTTTAGAATATCTACAATGCAACATTAAATTAAAGATATAATGTATGTTTCATTCAATATACAAATAATGACATTTTGATTCATTTACTCATGTAATTTGTTCATAATGTCATGGTTTTTTTAATTTTATCGTTGAAAAAATTCCAATTTCTTTTGTATCTAACATGTTATGATTGAAAACATGTTGAATTTCTACTTAGGAAAGAAAAATGTTATTCTACCAAAAATATTAGTGTGTTTTTTTCCTTATAAACAATTGTTTTTTTGCACAAAAAATTTAGGTTTTACTAGCATTTTTTAAAATGTTGAAAATTGACCCTAAAAAAAAATATAGTCATTTTAGTATCAACAATTTTTTGTTTTCAAGTTGGTGTTTTTTCGGGGTTTTTTGGCGAGAGTTCCCGTTTTGAGTTTATAGTTTTCGTTTCAAAGTTTACATTAGTGGAATCCAAGAATTAAAGTGCGTAGTGTAACGAGCGAAAGAGTTGCTCAGAAAGTTATGGAAATTCTGGTTATATTTAGAGAAAATCTGGCAAAGATTTTTGTAAATCCAAGTTATAGTTGTTAACTTTCAAAATTTTAGGTGGCCTAGACGTTTTTGATGGTGCTGAATCCATTTCCACAATCAAAAACACGATTCAAACACTTGCTCTACAAAATTTTTTGAATATTTTTTTTGTTTTTTTGCCCGGATTCTGACCACTTTTGGCTATCCGGGAAATTCCTCCATCTCATTGGACG
Organism: Pinus taeda; assembly: GCA_000404065.3. Lineage (NCBI taxonomy): Eukaryota > Viridiplantae > Streptophyta > Pinopsida > Pinales > Pinaceae > Pinus > Pinus taeda. The sequence goes on from APFE031745089.1 coordinate 2,384, forward strand.
AATCTGAATTAAAGTGTGAAATTAGATTTACGGAAGTTTGCTTGTGTGAAGAGGTTTTTGTATAGAGCTTCCTCTATGCGAACAACTCTACACAAAAGAAAATCTCCGCACGTTGCGAAGAGCAACAATTTGCATCGTTAAATTGCGAAGGAGAGGTGATAAACAGTGTCAATGGTAACAAAAATGCACTACTTCGTTATTCGGTTCATTATTTTATTATTTATTAGGTTTGGGTTCACGGTGTCTGTATTGATGTGCAGAGCTTTTACAAGTGGAGTTAGCCTGTGACATCTTTCATTTCGATTTTCATATATTGTTTTAACATGTATTTGCATATCTAGTAGGCAGATCGAACATCGACATTGACATTATTGCGCATTGGTACATCAGTCATAAATTTGATAGTGTTGGTTCTTTGAAATTTATTGACAGGTTATCCAAAGAAAAGATCAATTTCGATCGCAAATAAAAGACTTCTGGGGAATCTTAACTGATAAATTTACAAATTATTCATTTTTCCCTTTGATTTGCACATTAAAATCTAATTACCACAAACAACAAACTTCATTTTTGGAACCTACAATTTCATCTTCAACCTTGATCTATTTATTCAAGATATCACAAATCGATGTTCTTAAGGATATTAAAATTTTCAAAGATTTTGACATCTAGGGTTCTCATTTTTGTTTGAAATAAAACAAGTTATGACTATGTCCAAGCCTTAAATATATAAGTGATTTTTTTCACAAGCTGGATTGAGTTGAGCTGTTTATGTTCACATGCGTAAGTGGTTAAGAATGTTTTTTTTTTTTTTCTAAAGTGTTTTTCCATTCTCATGATTGATTGATGCTATTAATTTTAATTTTAAGCATTGTCTAGTACAACAATATCTGTGATTTTTTTTTAAGAAATTTGATGATGGGAGTGTTTGAATTATTTTTAATTGATAATGAAAATGGAGAAATATGATCTCGGGAGTGTTTGAATTATTTTTTAATTGATGGTGGAAATGGATTCACTAGCATCAAGAAGTCTTAAAGCCCCCAAAATCCTAAAACTTTACAATGCTAACCCTGATTTCAAAAAAAAATCTCCAGATTTTAGCAAAATCATCCTAAAATTTCCATTGCTTTCAAGACAAATACATCCCCTCCTAGACCATGATTTAACTTTACATAGCAATTTACATTAAACAACATTAATACTTTGGTTTCTTAAAAACAAATCACTTACTTGGAAATGGAGTAAAGTTTATTGACACACATAATACTTCAAATAAAAATTAAATTAAATTAAAAATTAAAATTATAAAATAAATATTTATATTTCTAATTATAAATAAATTAACTATATTTAATAATTAAACTAGTCTAGATCCATTTTAATTCTACATTAGCCAAGTTCTAAGAGGGATAAAATTTATTGAAATACAAAACTGTTTTATAATGAAAAAAAAGGTTAATCACAAGTAGATCTAGACTATTTGTAAGACATTTCATAGCTCCTTCAATTTTGTAATAAATCTCAAAAAATAAAGTCATACTTCACTTTCGAAATGAAAAAAGAAAAAATCTCAGTTTTTTTTTTTTTTTTTTTTTTTCCTATTGATTTCTTTAAGTTTAATGGTTAAACAATTCATATCAACAAATTCTATATAACCGTTTTACAATAAATCCCACAATCTCAACCAACCCATTTTTTTCTATGGTATGCTTCCAATTTTTTTTTTGAAAATAAAAAATATTAAAACGACATTTATGTAAAAGCTTTCCAATGATATTATCAATATTTTGAATTTATACAACCTTCACAAACAAATTTAATCAAATTTAATCTGAATTACAACTTCAACTATAATAACAAAAAATATATATAAAAAACAGGACAAAATATCATACCATCATTAATTGTATACGTTGGCACTCCATCCCAACTCTTCCATTAGTCCATTGGATTTTCCAGCTACGTAAACCGCTTCCAGCAATTTCCTTTCCTGCATTTCTTGTGCCCATTTTTTGGAGCTGCTCACTAATGTGGCCCCAACTTGTTTGATACAAGCCCCAATAATATCTGCTAATGCGCTCTGTAGTTCATCCAACAGTTCCATAAAATCACCACCTGATGTGCAATCTATACTCTTGCATAATTCGTACAACGCGTTGCCTGCCGCTGCCTTCTTCCAATCCACAGAATCTCCCCCATGTCCAATCATTTCAGCGTCCTTTTTACTTTCTTCTGCAACCTCAGAAATCTTTTCAGCTGCGTCTTCTATTGTTGTAATAGCTGGGGAATCTCTACTCTGATCACACAATGTTTGGTATACTCTATCTGCTGCTCTGCTAAGCAAGTTATCGGTTTCCGGATTGGACTCATCCACCAAATCCATGAGTTCAGATGCCTGTAAGTATACTTTTAAAGAATGTGTACCACATGGCGGGGACAGCCGGACGATTAGATGGATCAATGAGACTGCTGTTAGCTTCCAAGACTGTTTGCTGGCATACGAAAAATTCGTTTCCAGGGCCAACGTGCCACAGGGGTCTCTTCTACACAAGAACTTCAAACCAGTTTCACATTGTGAAGTTCCAGGATTTAAACACTGCATACCCACTCCTCCTGGCGACATCTTAGCTGTGAGAAATTCGATCAATTCTTTGCAACCTTGTCCATTATGGTTGCCTTTTAACAGAATTTCTTTGGCTTGCTTGATGGACTTTCGATTCGCTAGAAACACGCTCCGAGGAGTCTCCCCTACAACATTTACGTTCTGCAAAATTGCATCGTAGTCTACCAACTCCTTTTGAACTTTCTCCTCGTGCTTTGATAATAACATTGACAATAATCTGACCATAAGCCTATTATAGAGTATCAGCTCTGTGAGGAAACCACATGCCTTACTGAATGAAACCACAGCATATTGCACCCAAAATACCAGTCGGAGCAATATGGTTGGTAAACTTATTGATTTTTCTTCCGTGACCATTATTTTACTTACCCATTCATCAACTTCTTGTTTCCTCATCTTCAATTCTTTGGCTTCCTGCAACTCAAGAATGTGCCTAGTCCAAAAATCCTCTACCCGAAAATACTCACGCCATGTCTCCTTCTTGTCGGTTCGCAATTTTCTGTAATATGTGACGGAGGTAATACATCTCCAGCCTATGATTGCCCATCCTACGAGACTGAATATGACTTCTAGGATGGATATTATGAATTTCAACCAGAACTGGGGGCCGTAAAATATTTGAATTATTGGACCCTGCACAATCCATCCAAGAACTGAACTTAAAATGCAAACAGTAACTGCCAGTGCGGCTGATGAGGCTAACACAGATCTGGCCATGATGTATTCTGGGTAACATCCACGGGCAACGATCCAAGACTTCAGTACTTGATTTTCTACTGCTTCCCACGTGTTTCGTTCAGCACCATTTGATTGCTGTGCAAGAATTAAAGGAATTCTTTGACTCATAATATTCCGGATGCTAATATTAGCTATAGTTGCAGAACTGAGAAGTAGAATGAGCCATACCAGTGATAGAGATATTATGAGACTAGATACAATGAACGAATTCTCAGTAAGCTCGTTCACATGTGGCCAGAAATAGAAGGAGCGATGAACCAAGGATAAGCCCTTAGAGTGCCCTAAACGTTGATGAACAGTAAACAACTCAGAGGAAATGTGCAGGAACATAGTCAATCCTACAGCTGTTAATTTACCCCATGAATCTTCATAGCCGGGGCGGGCCATACCTGGCAGCAAATAACCTACCAACACACACACCATTACTCTGCTGCAATGTGTCATAAATAAATTATTCTTAATGAGCTCACCGTTTAATGCCCCGGGGTTGTCCAAGATCTGTTTGAGCAAAGTACTCTCACCATTGAGCAAGTTCATAAGCTGAATTGTGAGCGCACTGAGTATGAGAGCATCTCCAGGTATCCAGTGCAGTCCCTTCTTTAATCCATTGTAGGTGTCTAGGCCAACAAGGGTAAAGAATACCAGAACTCCTCCTAAAAGACTCAATAATTCGGTCAACTCATCCAGTGTTAGCTTCGGGTTGCCGTGAGCTACCTCCATGTCTCACAACTGAAAAGCAATCATTTCTTCAGGGGTGGGCAATCTTGTATTCCCAATTTCCTGCTTTTCTGAATAATGTTCCCCGTAATATGTAATTTTTCTTTTTTTTCACAGAAAGAAAAAAATGTAAATTTTTTTATTAAAGTGAAAATGCTTTGTATGAGGCCCAATGCCTGCCAGCAAACCCAGTAAATATGTAATTTTTTTTTTTCACAGAAAGAAAAAAGGTACATTTTTTCATTAAAGTGAAAATGCTTTGTATGAGGCCCAATGCCTGCCAGCAAACCCTGTAAATATCTAATAGGAAAAAGAAACAAACAAACCCTAAGGGCACCCAAATAGATAGCAGGCATGTTGGACCCAAAACACACACAATTTTAAAAGATGTTCTGATTAGGAAGAAGAAAGTTTTGGAAGATACTTATGCACAACTCTCAAGTATATATATTAGAATTAACGACCACATAACTTTTTGAAGATATTTGTACACAACTCTCAAATAATTTTGGCTAAAGTTAGATTGCATAACTTATAGGGACCAAATCTTCCTACTTAATCATTCGATCACGTTCAATCATATTCTTGTTCAACCACATTCTCGAGGTTACAGATAATTTATTAGACCCTAATAAAAATGTTATTCCATTTTATTTGATATACTGATACATAAGCCATATTTAGATGTAGAAGAGAACCGGGTATAACATATATATATATATATATATTTATTTATTTAAATTTAATTTTATTAATTATTTTAAAAATTTATATTTTCAATTCTTTTTATAAATTTATATTCTTCCGCTATTTTTCTTTGGAATAGCAAAAAGAAAAATAAAAGATAAGCGTTTTTACCTCTGCTTTAAAGTGAAAAATATGTTTGTTAACATTTTCTTTTATAATTTAATTTAATTATTTATATTTTCACATTTATTTAAATATTTAATCGATATGTTTTGCAATACCACAAGAAAAAGTACATACGTTTTTATATTTGCTTGAAGTTTAATCTCCATATAAAATATATCTAATATTTTTTAATATTAATTATAAATCAATTATAATTTTTTGATTATTTATTTTAAATTAATTCATTAAAGGAAATATCATATCAATTGTCATATTGAGTATGGTATATAATATTATAACAAAATGCTATTTACAAATTAATAATTTTCATAGTAAAGTAGGGTTAAACCTATATTATTATATGTTTTTAAAAAGTAATACATATTTTTATATATATATATTTATAATTATTTATAATAATAATTTGAATAAATGTATAATTTAGTTATTTTTTTATGATTTTTTAAAAATAAATTTTATTGTGAGGTCCATAGGGTCTCGGATAGACGGTGATGTGGTGCTCTCTTAAGACACTCCTTGATGTGAAGTCACCAGTTCAATTACCTGTGCTATGTTAACACACTCCTTGATGTGAAGTCATCCGTTCAATTACCTGCCCCACTATTAAGGTGATATATTGGACAAGATGAAAATGTAGTCCTATCAAACTTACCAAAAAAAATGATTTTGAGATTGTGAGATGTATTATGGGCAAATGTTTTAATACCTATTTATTTTTACCAACTAAATAATACTAGTATTTATATAAATATATTTTAAATAAATATTTTATATTTAATTATTTCTTATTTATTTATTATAATTTTAACTTTAATTAACTAATTAATTATGAGTTTTGGTCTAGTGATTCCTTCCCGATTGAACTTCCGTGACCAAGGTAGAAATTTCAATCCTTTGATGAATTTTGGATTTCTAGTACCTTTGGATCATTTTTGGAGTTCCATGCTTTCTATCCATCCATTTTTTGACGAGTGACTTGTACACTACCACTATGAATGTTTGATGCCCATGAAATCTAGATGTGAAACTGAAACTTTAGCTACATTAAAAATGGTACTTTTACACTAGATTGAGTCTCGAGGCTTATTCTCTAACCCAGTGTGAAGGCTATGTGTAAGTATGTATGTCCCTATTAAAAAAATAAAAATAAAATTCTTTAAATAGAAAAGCAATTTCATTTTAGTGAGTATGAGGGATGTGTATGTTTGTTCGTTAGTTTGTTCCCTTTAAAATAAAAATAAAAATAAAAAATAAAAATTATGTTGCAAATAGAAAAATAATGTTGGCTATAATAAAAAAAATGAATATGTTGTAAGGTAACTAGAAGTGAAAAAAAATATGTCAGTAACATGTTTAAATCTTATATTTTTCAAAATTATTTTCACAAAAGATTTAAATAAACTATTGAGGATCTATATTAACTAATTTATGTCGATATCAACTTCATATATATCTATACATAAAAAAATTGTTATTTTCTTTTTTAATGTTGTATATAAAAAAATATTCAATGTGGGTTATCAATAAAATATTTTAATACGAATTAATATTGACATATACTTAAAAATACGTTAATAATAAAAAAACCATTTTAATTTAGTTGTACATGTTATGTAAAATATTTTAATGACAATTATGTATATAATTGATATCATTTAAAAAAATTATGTATATATCATGAATAAATTAAGTTTTTATGATTAAAATGTTTATATTTGGTCTTATAGGTAGGCTATTTAGCATTTAAAAATACAATTTAAACAATGAAAATAACATTGTACTTTGCACTCTAAAGAAGTTTGCATGTGAAGAAATTTGATTCCTCTAGTTCATGTTAGATTTGTACATCCGTCTAGCTCATGTTAGATCTCTACTTAAGATGGATCTATGCTAGTATAATTTCATCTTAAATAATTAAAAGTAAAAAATATATGTGAGTAAAATATAAACCTTATACTTTTTAAAATAGTTTAACACGTGATATATATATATATATATATATATATATATTATATATATATATATATATAATATATATATATATATAATGTTAAAATAATTTATTTAATGTTGTGTAGAATAAAATATGGAATGTGAGTTATGAATAAAAAAAAAGTTTAATGTGCACTAATAAAATGGTTCAAAGAACATGTTATGTAATCTGTATAACATTGAAAAAACAATAAATTTGATTCCAAATTTGACCATTCTGTGCTCATGTTAGATCTGTGCTTAAGTTGGATCTATGTTAGTACGTAATACGTCCATGCCCATGCATAATTGATCCCCATTACATTTCAATGTCATGCACAATACACTTGGTCTATGTCTTGAGATCTATGTTAGTAAGTAATATGTCCATGCCCATGCATAATTGATCCCCATTACATTTCAATGTCATGCACAATACACTTGGTCTATGGCCTGATATCTATGTTAGTAAGTAATACGTCCATGCCCATGCATAATTGATCCCCATTACATTTCAATGTCATGCACAATACACTTGGTCTATGTCTTGAGATCTATGTTAGTAAGTAATATGTCCATGCCCATGCATAATTGATCCCCATTATATTTTAATGTCATGCACAATACACTTGGTCTATGGCCTGATATCTATGTTAGTAAGTAATATGTCCATGCCCATGCATAATTGATCCCCATTACATTTCAATGTCATGCACAATACACTTAGTCTATGGTCCGAGTTGGTCTAAAGAGTGTATTGAGTTGGTCTAGGGCATATTCATGAGACATAGGAATACAAAATTGAATTTAAAATGGCAATTTCAAATTTCAATTTTGAATTCTTAGGTCTCATGAATTTCTTTGTATTCTCAATTCCCTGCTTTTGTGAATAATGTATTTTTTTTCATAAAGAAAAAATGAACATTTTCTATTAACATGAAAATTGTTTACATAAGTCATGAGGTGATGTTTAAGTATGTCTGTCCGTCTTAAAATAAAAATAACTACCAATTGCACTGCATGTTGCAAAGGAAACTCCATAAGGCGGGAGCATAGGAAAGAGTAGCATAGAAGATAGAAGTAATAGTTAGGTCTTAGTCTCTTTCACATGGTAGCCCATGGGGTAAGTCTCAAAATACATCTGAAAAAGAATCAATCAATTTTTTCATCTCCTTTTGTCTCTTGGTTCAACATACGAGGCTTCCCATGCAAGCCTTGATAAAATATAACCAAATTGTGGATTAGTCAAGCACTTAATCATTTTATGAGAAAACATAATTTGTTGGAACCTAGATGCATTTCTCATCCGATGATGCACTGATGCCCCACTCCAAATTTCATTAGTATCTTAGACATGTTTGTGACATAAACTCCTGAAGTTTTCAACCATTGAGCACACACACCCACATAAGCACCTGCCAATGAAACCACATAAATTTAGAAGTCACCTCATGGTTGTCCAAAGTACTTTTAGACCCTTAAGCCTTCCTTTTAATGCCATGGTAAACTTATAGGCAACCAAAATTGGAACTTGCCCAAGGGAATATTTTTTATATGTTCTCAATACCATCTTCCAATATTTTTTATATGTTCTCAATACCATCTTCCAATCAATAAAGCTATTAGTACTTCCAATATCGATAAAGTAAACATCGATTCTCCTTTTTATTCTGCATTCAACTCTAACTGGTTCATGCTAGGTGACACCCAACATGTCTTGCAAAGAAATTATAGGTTAGTTGTCTCTTCTACATTTTCAATAGATTTTACTTCTAGACAGATCATTTGTTCCCCATATCATCTTCTTTTGTATCATATGGTTCACCAAAGATTTTGATCATGTGGATTTTGGTAGGAGTGGTGCATTTGTGGTTCCTTTTCTTCTTGCACTTGAAATTTGAAACAAAGAAAAATTTATACAACAAAGCCTATTTAAAATTGAGTCATGTGATGAGGAAATTTGAGTAAAAAATTGATCGAAAGTGTAAACATAGTCTAGAATTTGTGAGGGCTAGACTATTGTTTCTAAAACTATAAGGAAATTAAAGTTTCAAGTTATGCATAAGAAGTTGTGCTCTTGACAATATGACCTTATTTTAGCTTATTTATGATGGTAAAATTAACAAATATTCCTCGCATAGAAAAGGAGAAAGATGGGATAGGAAGGAGCTAAAGACATATTACATTGATAGGTGTTCTTATTTTGGATATGGATGGAGGGCACATGATTAAACGGTGGGGATACATCTTATCATTGTATTCCTTTTGAATCCCCTCGTTAAACAATGAATTCATTTGATTGTTAACTAATACCCTGCAACGCCTTCCACGAATTTGTTCTCAAGACAAAGAACTAACTATTCCAATGAGAGGTAGAAGGAAATGCTAACTATTTAAGCCATTGTATGGTTGTTCTGAAGCGCAAGGATGTGATCAATATTTTCTAAGAAGTTGAGAAAATCCATACCCATAAGTAGAATGGAGTTGGTCCATGCCCAAAGGCTTCACCATCCATTCCTTAGATGGAACTCATTAAACTTATGTTGTTGAAACCTATCAAAAATCACCAGGTGTGCATTAGGTGGATGTGCTAGTTGTAATTGCAATCATAGTATAATAAACATAACACATCCTAAACATTCCTTCACACTAATTCCTGTGTTGATGTACATTTGGTGTTTCTAAAGGGATTGTGAAATGCTTTAGTGCAAGCTTGATAGATAGATCAAAGTTCGTAAGCATAGGTATGGAAGAATACATGTTCCTTTTCTATATTTACTTCTTCATGAATCCATTCCATCACAGTATTGAGAGATCTCTGAAATGCAGTCAGCACATCCAGTGTCATGTTTATTGTTTCTACTTCCTAGAAATAACAATATTGTACACGTAATGTCTTTCTATTTGTATGTTTTAGTTTTAGAGTCACATTAACTCTTTTGGAATAGTGTATGAAAATAATTATTTTTTGGGGTTCTACCATTATCTGAAACTTGCTTCCAAAATAATCTATATCTAAAGACCTTATTAGGAATTCTTGATGTAACAACTTTTATTGACGTAGATAATGTCAACATTTTTTAGAGAAAAAAATCATTATACCTATGGTTGTATTCTTAATATCATTCACTTTGGGCATTTTATTGCTTTCTAGAATATGTTAAAACTACTGGAGCAAATTTTTTGTCTCACTAGTTAAAACATATCAAATATGCCCACTAATGTTTGCAAGGAGGAACCTTTATTATATAAGGGGAAAGTCCTTATAATCAAGTATATGGGATGATGTACAAGAGTGATCAAGTTATTGGAAATTTTCATTTGGGGGTGATACCAAGGTTGCAAGGATAGGTGGTAATAAAATTATTTAGTTAACTGAACCATAAAGACAATATAGTCATTTATGGTTGGAACTATATCTATAACATTGATGTTTTGATCACCCAAACGTAGTTGAGGAGAATCATCCAAACTCAGTGAGACAGTCTACTCATGAGAGGGAAGAGTTAGAAGATCAAATACGGATTTTTTAAAGGAAATATAAAGTGTTATGTTACTATAGTATATGGGCTCTACCACTATAGCTCCTAGGTGTATTCATACTGCGCCTTAGGATGGTGTATGGCCCCTAGGTATATCCACCCACCCCTAGGTGTATCCACCCTGCCATTATCCACTCCACCCCTAGGTATACTCTCTCTTCCATTTAAGATGGCGCACATGGCCCTAGGTGTATCTACCCTACCCCTTAGGACAACACATGTCTTGTTAGTGAGAGAGAATTGAACATGAACCTTCATTATTCACATAACTTTACATATCACGAACTTGCCACATGAGCTACCCCTAGGGAGCTAATTATTGGGTTTTTTAAAATTCTATTTCCTATGCAAGTTATCAGAGACAAATATTGAAGTGAAATTTTATACTCATAGAATTCCTAAATAAAATTAATATGAAGATGAATTATGTTTTTTTTTTTAATATTTTTGGATGAGAAACAAGATATGAATGTTTACGAAACAAGTTTCTACCGTATTTGAAATATATACTTAATACTAACTAATGTATACTTTAGAGAACATATTCAGTGATAGTGCCCTGATATGAATTTCCGCAAATTTTGGTGTTGAAATCTCTGTGTCAGCGTCCTAGTCATCGCAAAAGTCCCATACAAACTGAGTTAACAAAAAGCCAAAATAACATAACATGCACAAGAAAATAGACTTGTTGGAGATAAGTTATTTATACATGACTTCACTTTACAATGTACCTAAACGGAACTATAGAACAAGTAATTATAATTTTACAAAGCAAGCTAATTGTACAAAATAGTCTACACATTCTTTGCCTAACGAGGCTTATGGGTTCTCTTTCTACACTCGCTCCGCTTCAAAGATTGCTTTGAGAACCACATCAGTTTCGGCCTTTCTGCCTATCACTTCCCTTGCAGGGGATCACATGACCTCTTTTTCCTTCTAGGGATGAAGTTCTGGATGGAGTTTCCAACACTTTTCAATCTGGTGCCCATTGATGCTACAATGGGTATAAAAATGATTACGATTTCCCATTGACAAGGAAGTCTTCATACCTAGGAGAGGTTCCTCATATCTTGCCCCAAGGATTTGATCCATGGTCAAATTCATCACAAAATGTATAGGGAAACATTTCCCATAAATGATCATAAGCACAAACATTTGTAGAATCTCCATGATGCTTATACTTGTCTTTTGGGTTGTGACTTTGACGAGGAGAACTAAACTTTCCATATCCTTTGGAATGTTCATCTCTCTATGGAGACAATTTGTTACTATCACTACCATCATGGTGTGTTGTACCATCACTTCGTAGGAGTCCCTTTAGCATGAAATCCATACCTGATGATTTCTTTGCCTCAAAATTTTTGGAGCACCCTCATATTTCTTCATGGCCATAACTCGATCCTTCATAACATGGTAATTCATTCACTTCGATAGGATTAACGATCCCTTGGCCATTGACTAAGAGGCCCCATCCATCATAACCCATCTGAATTAAAAGCTTCATACCAATCCCCTTTGTATGCTTTTCAAAAGCTACAAAATATGTGTTATCAACATTAACTGAAGGAGTAGAACTGGAAATACTAATGACCTCCTCTAGCTAACCACCCATATTTTTTGTTTCAGATGTTAATGAAGAAGTGGGTTATGTCTCTAGCCAACCACTTTTACTAACTAGCACATGGGGAGAATATTTCAGGTGTTGGAAAAAATTACAAACATCATTCTCATTATACGATCCATATCATGTATACCGACCATGCCCACAAAATGGTTTCACCTTTGAGGGACTCTTTGCTACTTCCTAGATGGAACACTCACCAATTTATTCCTCCACTATATGCTATAACTATAGGTGTATTTTCGTTTTCTCCTCCTCTGCAACTTCAAGCAATCTTCTTAGCTTGAGATTCTCCATTTGAAGAGATAGGTTAATATCCTCCAACTCTTGGAGTCTTTCACGCTTCAATTTATTTCCCATACTTGCAATCTGGTCAGCGCCTGCTCTGATACCACGTGATCTAAAAATGAAAGAAAACTCGATCATCCTCTAACACTTTCCAAGCTTGGTAACATGGGTCTTTAAATGTAAAATTAGTTTTGCAACCCCTGCAAAGATAAGTGGTTTAATTTTCACATGAACTTAAAAGTGAAACAAATTCATATGCAACTCAAGATGATAATCATGCAAATAAGAAACCACAAGTGATAATGGAGTTTACCCCTCCTAGGCTATGTCTCTGGGCGTTGCTCCAATGGCTAGTCCGCTTTATTGATCTCAACAAAAAATGATCACATTAGAAATTGTTGACTTTTGAGTGGCATCGTTTCTCCTACAAAGAAACATTATTCTACAAATACTTATCACTCAATAAGATGAATCCCTATAACAAATCATGATTATGTCAATAGAAAAAGGACTCTCTCACAATAGGTCCTTGTACTCCACCTAAAATAAAAAAGAATAAACATACAACAACTTCACAATGAAGTGCTGAAAATGGCTTTTTACATAAGCACATTGAAAAAACACTGAAAATAACTGCTCTATTGAAGAAACAACTACTATAGATGTACCTAGAAGGATAGAAAACCTCTAACTAGGCTCTTTCCATGCTCAAATATGCCTCCATTTTGTCTCAAAACTCTCTTTGTCTTTAGCACTAAAGGAATTGACTCTACAAAAATTCCATCTTACAATGTTCAAATTAGAAATCTGAGGCTTCCATTTTGTTCAAGATACTAAAAAACCCCTATATGGGCTCTTCTTAAGCTCAAAAAGATTAAAAAATGAGCAAGATATGATTCTTGGAACCAAGCTTTGTTATCTGTCCTCCAAATTGGAAAAACCTGCTAACTGTTCTACGAATTCTTCCTTTACATAGTTCGTCGAGCAACAACTTTTCCTAGGATTGACGGGATTCTTGCCACAAAAGGTGCAATTTATCACCTCTTTAAAACGTGGCATAACCCTTAAGCGTCGGCTCAAGGTCACGTGGAGTGTCATGTGGTTGAGGGTTGGGGCTAACAGCCTGCCCCCACCGGTTCAACCCTCCACGCCAGTCAACATGGTCATGTGGTAACTAGTAGGATCGAGGATCGGGCCAACTGTCTGTCCCCTCCACTGGAGCCCTGTGTAATGGTCAAATTTACTGCCGATAACCTAGGGCCAGGACCTATCTTCCCACCCCCTCTGATGACTCCTCTGCATGGCCTTGTGGGTTGCGATATGCCCTAGGGACTAGGCTAACTGCACCCCCCGCTATTCTTATTCCTCTGCCATGGTGTGTAATGTGACTAGGGTTGGGGCCATGTGTCCCTTCCCCTCCCTCAAACGTCGAAACCAGGTTAATTCAAATATAAATGACGACCATAACATGTTAAGTACTAAAGGAATAGTGTGGCGACAAGGCATTAGAATTTTTTTCAGGAGGTCCAGGGGTTGAACCCCGCCGAGGCCAGGCGTCCGACCTATAAAATTTTTAACCACCGAGGGCCACATGATGCCCTCTTATTGGGCCATGTGGCACCTCACCATTGGTTCACTGCGAAACAAACCAACAAATCAAATGTTGTGACCTAAACCTGTACGACACTACCACGTGTGGATTTGAGATTTGTCCTCCTGTCTTCCCTATGCCAAGTCAACATGCTGATGTAAACAATACAATCTGCCTAGTTAGTAGGCAAGTCAACCTTGTTGTTCGACATCTTAGTTGTTTTCCCAAAATTTCATAACGCAATAAATTCTTCATATGACATCATATTGAAGTGATTTAAGTGGAGTTGGAATTAGGATGATGAAAACTACGATTTGGTGCCAATCTTGAGAGATTTTGAGCACTTTTATTTTTGAGCCTATTTTTGATCTCCAGATCACTTCCCAAGTGGGCATTCTTGTCTCTATGATGCAACATAATAGTATTTCATGGATCAATCCATAAATATAAAAAGTCCAACAACATTGAAATTGCCCGTGCCCAGATAGGAGGCCTCTCTATAACTTTTGTTTTCCGTTTTCCTCCATTTCGCTTCTCTAATTGCAGGGGTGTCTTCGAACTGAACGAGATACTCAATTTAAATTTTGTTAATATTAACCATTCTTTATTTGTCTACGGGATCGAACATATGAGCTTCCCATGATAAATTCCTCTGAACAATTAACATCCATGAACGAAACAAGATAAGGGTTTTTAGTTCAATGGGCCACTTGCTAGTAATAAGCTCTAGAATAACCACACCAAAACTCTAAACATCACTCTTTTTGGTAACCTTCAAGGAGTATGCATATTATAAAAAATATATAAAAATGGTACCATTCAAGGTTGGAAAAAATATCAGCAGAATGCATGCTAATGAATTTGAATATCAAGGACTGTAAAACCTATTAAAAACACACCATTTGAGTGCAAAAAGCATTATGCATAAACATCAAGAAATAAAATGGAATACATGTGCGAGAAAACATAGTAAGAAAGTTACCAGGAGTAATGTAACATGAGTGCCTGCAAAAGTTGTGGTTGAATCCCCTCCTCCGTTGCAAGCTTGAAGAACTTTTACAACACAAAAATCAACAATCTTGGGCTCATAAAATTGATTGAACAAGATATTGGAAAACTTAACATCTTTGTGAATAATTGTAGGGGTGTCACCATTCTGAATGTGATACTCAATTTACATCATTTTAAGAGGAACCATTCTTTATTTGTCCATGGGATTGAATGTATGACCTTGCAACTGTAAATGCCTATGACCAATCAATGTCTGTGAATGAAACAAGATAATGACTAATGCTATAATTTTGGGTTATTTTGCTTAATGGATGAATTTATTGATAGTTACCTATTCTAGTTCTAACTCTCTTTTGAAGGAACAATCATAGATAACTTGGATCCACTTCATATACATAGAGATCAAGATATATGGGAGTTCCATTAGAGAAATGCCTTCTAGATGATGGGATTCCTCAAAAGGAGGAAAGCTCGATACCCTTGCTACTGAAAAGGGAGAGAATTGGAGCGTCAAACAAAAGAAACATATTTGGAGAGAATTGGAGCGTCGAACAAAAGAAACATATTTGTTTTGGTCGAGTTCTTTTAAGATGATGTAAAATTTTCATTTTTTATGAGCCAACTACGTTAGTTGGTACCCACACAAATCTAATGTTGCAGAATACAATTAAGACTGAGTTTGTAGATTATACATTTATGAGTATTGCACATAAAATACCGAGCATAATGGAATCTGACAAGGTTCTTGTCTTATATGTAGGGAAAGTCATGGAATTTGGAACATCTACATATTAGTATGACTTTTTTTTTTTTTTTATGTAAATCACCAGTTACTAAATATTTGAGTCATTGAAAAGAACCATAAACTAGTACCAAAAGTAGAAAGGAGTCCAATTTCATCATGCGTTATAGTTAATGTAAGAGAATTTGTTGTTTGTGGACTATACATTTATAAGTATTGCATCTAAAATACCAAGAAAAATGGGCTGCGACATGGTTTTTGTCTTGGATACAGGGAAAGTAATAGAATTTCGATCATCTAAATATTTGTATTAAAAAACTTCTTTATTATTGAAATCACCAGTTACTGAATACTGGAGTCATTCAAAAGAACCGTAAATGGTATATAAAATGCAAATTATGACTGTCATCTTCTTCCAAATGTTTCAAGTTGATTTGGTATTGTCATAGCTATGTGAAACCCTTTCACTTTTCATGGAATGCTTCTTCTTGTGGCCTTTCAACTACCTTTAGTAATCTAACTACTATTTTACATGGATTTGAAACAAAATTTTCTCTGCCTTGCAATATTTTACTTGAAGGATCATAAGTTGTTCATTATCTTGAGAATTTACCTAGTTTCCTCAAGCTTGGGGTTTATTTCTATAATTACATGCTTTTTATACAAAAGTTTCACCTTTGGTTCAAGTTCAGAAGCCAAAACTTGTGGCCTGGTTTGATTCATAATCTGACAATTCTTTTTTTTTTTTCAAAAAATCTAATCATGGGAGTGTTTGAATCATATTTTTGTTGTGGAAATAGATTATGCACCATCAACAACCCTTGAAACACCCAAAATTAATAAGCCTCACAAATATAACCTAGATTTCCAAAAAAAATCGAAAAAATTCGTCAAAATTGTGCTAGGTTTTCCATTTTTTTTGGGTGAAAACATCACCTCCTTAGACTATGTGTAGAAGAAGTTAGTGATTCTATTTGCTGAGACCCAAAAAGAAGTATCACACCATGTAACACCCACAATACTAAGAGTTTAAGAAGAACTTCAAGATAAGCATAAATTATCCATAGTGGATCTTTGGACTTAGAAAAAAACGTTTTTGTCTTCAATCACACCATGTGATACTACATTTTACAGACTTAAGAATAGAGCATGAACATTTGAAGCATAAATCTTAAAGTTTGAAACTCACACAACATGTCTAGGTGGATGGGCCATTGTTATTATATATAAAGCACTAATTGAATTTTTTTGTTTATTTAAGTGAAATAGTTGTTTTTCATTTGATTCCAAGAGTTTTATGTAGTTTATTTAATGTTTCTACATTGGTGATAGATCTTAGTTTTTATAAAATGGGTTTATTAATTAGCTTGATTAGAAAACAAATCTATTTTGTGGTTGGATATGGAAATACCAATTATGTGGTTACTAAAATGGGTTTATTTATTAGTTTGATTAGAAAACACATATATTTTGTGGATGGATATGAAATATGAATTGCGTGGTTACTAAATCTATAATGTTTTCGATACATTCACACTTGAATATAACACAAAATGGTTTGTGCCTTTTTGGTGCTAGCTAAATCCAATAGATCAAACTAAAAGCTAAAATCAATTGTTCTTCTTCCACTTACATTGCAGTTAATGGGTTTGACCAAGTTCCTTGGAAAATTTTCAAGAATAGTTTAACATAATTTGTAAAAAAATTGAAATTATCTAAATAAGTGATTATACGTAGTTGCACCCAATTATTAGCTAGTTTGACATTAGAAATGAACATGGTTGAATGTGTTGGATATTTTTAAGGTAATGTAAAACATATACATCTATAATATACTTGGTTGAAATTTATTTTATGATTAAGCTAAAATTAAAAATTACTAACACAAAATTCATATTAAAAAAAAAACTCACTTTTAAATTAATAACACAAAAACATAATACATAATATTTATTCAATTGATGGATAAAAATAAAAACCAAAAACCATGCAAAGACAGTTTGGGAAGAAAACCTCTCATAAAATATTTATTTGATTAATAGGAGTGTATACCCGATCCCATGAGGCAGACTTGCTGGAAACACAATAGAGCATCTAACATGTGGTTGACCCAATGCAATTTTGATAAAACAAAATAACATTTTTAAATAATAATTGAGCATATCTAGACAAATATGTTGAGACCTAGTTATAATTCATTATTTCATTATATTTACCCTTCAAAAAGATCACAACATAGACGATATGTGCGTTCATGACCACAATAATAGAACCAACATACAAGCATGAATCTGCACCGAATCTGCATAGAGCATGCTTAGCACCTTTTATGACCTTATGGTCGCTTGAATAATCATTTTTCTTAATATTAAATCTCATATGAATTACATGATATGTTTAAGATCCATCAGTGGATATATATGATCTCATAGTTTTGGCTATGGAATGTACCATTATTTCACTCAAGCTACTGTTATAGCACTTATTTTCGAATAAAAATTATACATCGACTTAGTTATATATTAATATATCAGTGATTGAAATCTTAAAACTAACCTTGGTTTGATGCAGGCAATAAAAGGTATTGATTTTTCACCATCCATTCAAAATTCCAATGCCTACTACCAATGTTTCTTAGCATGCAATATGCCCATCCGAAAGAAGCTTCTCCATAAACTTGTAATTGTGCATCTCTATAGCTCTGATAATATGACTATGCCACTTTATTCACTTTCCACTCATCCACCCATTCCCCTACATAAATCTCAAAGTTATGGAAGACCATTTTGTCTCTTTCATATATAGAAAGAAGTAGACTAGTTCATAATTAAATTCATCCTTTTTATAGGGAGAGTTGCACTAATGAAGTTAAATGCAGGGAATTTTTTGATATTTACCAACAAAGATGAGAGGACCATTGGCCGAGACGAGGCTCTGTAACAATTTCTCATAATGTAGTCTACCAAAATAACCGTAATTACATAAATGTGATAACAATGCTATAATAATTCCCAACTATTCCAAATTACATAAATGTTATAACAATGCTATAATAATTCTCAATAGTTATGAATCCAATCCACAGATTACAGTCAAATACAACCATACTCCAAGAAAAAAATATATTTCAACAATACATAGATGTTAAGACTCATTCAATGTTAGAAATTAATTAATGGGGCAATGAAATACACAAAATATTGCGGAAACACAAATATAAAAATGCATAAAACAAGAGAGATACAAATATACGTGGTTCACCCAATTTGGTCTATGTCCACGAAGAAACAACCGATCCTTCCTCTTATATTATCCAACAAAATAAAGAGATACAACCTACAACAAATTGTTGTAATTTCCTCTTTGTTCTCACACAACCTCCTCTCTCTCTCACTCATAATAATTATACACAACCACAATACAATTCCCTCATATAAACTGAGGGTTGCCTTTTAGGGAAAAAAAAACACTAAATTAACATAACTTCTACCATGAGATCATATGCCTAATGAACAACCCGGATTGACTACGAAATTACAATATTTTACAAGGAAAAATTTCATTTATTTTTAGCTTCGGGGGCTACCCCCCCCCTTGGACCCCCTAACGATGATTAAATGGGCGAATTTGCTTCTCTGTTAGGAACAAGGATCCAACATGACTGAAACAAAATATTTGAACAATCAGGAAGATAATCAGGTTCCACACCAAATAATCTCCCACTTGGATACTGATTATAACAACTCCATCGTTGCTTCATTTACTAGAAAATGCTTCCACTTTGGACCTAGATGTTTCTCATCTTCAGCAACATACTTTAAGACTAATTAAACTGAGAAGAATCTCAATTTCTCCCTGGTTATAACTTTTGTTAACATAATTGCAGGATTATGGATAGTGTGCATCTTTTCCACCTTCAATTGTCCATCTTCCAACACTGACCTTATGAAAGGGTACTTGAGTTGTATATGTTTCATGTTGGAATGAAATGCTCAATTCTTTGCAAGATGAAAAAAACTATGGTTGTCACTATATAACCTACCCATCTCCTGCTTCTTTCCTAACTCATCCATAAACCTTTGTAACCAAATGATTTCCTTACTAGCCTATGTAGCAGCATGATACTCTACTTCCATTGTTGAAAGTGCAACAATGTTTTGCAACTTTGAAACCCAAGTGACATTTGTTCCACCTATAGTAAATGCATAAACTATGGTGCTCCTTATATTATCCCTATCACCTGCCATATCTGTATCAACATATCTGTGCAGAGAAATGTTTGAACCACCAAAGCATAATGCTTGATTTGTAGTACCTCTCAAATACCTGAGAATCCACTTCACTGCCATCCAACACTCTTTTCCTAGATTGTTCATATGCCTACTTACAACTCCCATTTGATGTGAAATATCAGGCCTTGTGCAGACCATTGCATACATTAAGCTTCCAACTGTTGAAGCATATGGAAAGGTACACATATAATCCATCCCTTCCTACCTCTTGGGACACATCTCCTTAATTAGTTTGACATGGCTAGCCAAAGGTGTACTAATTGGTTTTACATTTTGCATATTAAATATTTCCAACACT
This sequence comes from Pinus taeda, assembly GCA_000404065.3. Classification (NCBI taxonomy): domain Eukaryota; kingdom Viridiplantae; phylum Streptophyta; class Pinopsida; order Pinales; family Pinaceae; genus Pinus; species Pinus taeda. Next base: position 22,694 of record APFE031745089.1, read on the forward strand.
TTTTCTATGTACTCACTCTGAGACAATGTTAATTTTGTGATTTTTCTTATCTCTAGTTATTTTCATACCAGGGATTTGTTTTGCACCACCCAAATCCTTCATTGCAAATGAATTTGCCAATTTTCCTTTGAGCACATTTATTTCCTGCATGTTAGATCCCGCAACAAGCATGTCATCTACATACAATATAAAAATAATATAAATTCCATCATTTTCTTTTTAATATAAACACAATGGTCATAGTGACATCTAATATAACCTTGTTAACACATAAACCTATCAAATTTTAGATACCAATGCCTTGGAGCTTGTTTTAAGCCATACAATCTTTTCTTCAATTTTCACACTAATGTCTCCTTTCCTTTGACCTCATATTCTTGTGGCTGCTACATATATATTTCTTCCTCCAAATCCCCATGGAGAGAGGTTGTCTTTACATCTAACTACTCAAGATGTAAATATTTTGCTGCCACTAGACTTCAAATAGTTCTGATTGAATTCATTTTAATAATAGGAGAAAATATTTCATCAAAGTTTGTAGCTTTATTTTCTGCTAACCCCTCCACCATAAGTCTATCCTTATACCACTGTTTTCCTCTATATTCTTCCTTCAGCTTGCAAACCCATTTATTCTGCAATTTTTTTTTTTTTACCTACAAGCAACTTGACAGAGTCCCAAGTCTGGTTATACATCAAGGAGTCCATCTCTTATTCCATGGCTTATTCCCACTTCTTCATGGTTCTATCTGTATTGCTTCTTCATATCTTTCCATTTCACCATAATCAATGAATAATACATAATATAATGAAAGAGAGTATCGTTTAGGGGGTCTACTTATCTTGGTAGATCTTCTAACACCACTTTCAAGTGTTTGAGGTGCATGTTGTTGTTGTGATTGTTATTGTTGTTGTGGCTGCTGATCATTATGATTTTTAGGTACCTTTAATTTTCCTATGATCTCATAGAGCATTGCACATTCTTTGTTTTCATTTTCCTATTTCTTTTCGTGCATCTGATCCTAATACAAGACTTTTTCACTGAATATGAAATCTATGCTCCTATTGATTTTGTGATTTTCATAATCATATAAGTGATAACCAAAACCATTAACACCATATCCAATAAATATACCTTTCTTATATTTTGCCTCAATATTTGTTCTATTTTTTTTATTAATGTTGAGAAAGTCTTCACAATCGAAAATCTTTAAAAATGAGTAATTTACCATTTTACCTGTCCATGCCTCCTATGGAATTCCACCATCCAAGGAACTTGAAGGCCCTCTGTTTATTATATAAACAACAATATCTACAACATTTTCCCAAATTGTAAGGGAAATCTTGCATGCAATCTCTTGCACCTTTCACACTCCATGATTGTCCTACTCATCCTTTCTGACACACTATTTCCTGTGGCGTTCCTAGAACTGTCTTCTCTCTACAAATTCCATGTTATGAACAGTAGTTATCAAACTCTTTGCTACAGTATTCACCTCCATTGTCTAATTTGAGACACTTCAACTTCTTTGCTATCTCATTCTCAACCAAGTTTTCCATTTCTTGAAAGCATCAAATACATCAAATTTATTTTGAATACAATAAATCCAGGTTTTCTAGTTGCATTATCAATAAAAGTAACATAATAGTGAGAGCCACCAAGATATGATACTTGAGATGGTCCACATACATCTGTATGAATAAGCTCTATTTTTTCTCTATTCTTTTCCTTCCCAACTTTGATAAATTTGACTGTCTTTTATTTTTTGTAAGCACAATTCTCATAGAAATCCAAATCAACATGCTTCAAACCTGGCAACAAATTTCTTGAGTGAAGAATCTGCATCCCTTTCTCATTCATGTGCCCAAGCCTGTGATGCCACAATGCTGTATCTACTCTTGTGGAGGTTGAAGCATTAACAAAATTAGAAATACTATTCCATAAATACAATGTACCAACCTTTTCTCTTTTTGCTATTACTAGGGCTCCTTTAGTGGCCTTCCAGGTTTTTTCTGTGGATGTAGTTACATAGCCTTCACCACCTAATTTCCCTATATATTATATATTATATTATATATATATATATATATATATTTTACTTTATTTTATTTATTTTTTAATTTAATTTAATTAATTAATTTAATTTTTTATTAATTTTTTATTTATTTTAATTTAATTTATTTATTATTTATTTATTGATTGATTTTTATTTTATTTATTTATTATTTATTTGATTTATTTATTTATATCTTTTATTTTTATATTATATTTTTTAATTTTTTTTCAATTTAATTTAACTTAATTTTATTTTTATTATTTTTATTTTATTTGGTTTTATTTTTATTTGTATTTGTATTTTTTTTTATTATTATATATATAATATATATTATATATTATAAATATATATAAAATAATTAAATAAATAAATTAAAAAGAAATTATAAAATAATAAATAAATAAATTAATATATATATTATATATATATATATATATATAAATTTTTTTTATTTTTTTTATTTTATTTATTTATTATTTTTTTTAAATTTATTTATTTAATTTTATATTTATAATAATATATATATTATATATATATAATATATTATATATATATATATATATATATATATATATTATATATATATTATATCTCGGAACATGCCTTACCTACTTCAATATCCATTAGGTTCCATTTTGTTTCTTTATAAAAACCTTACCTATTCCAATAATTTTATAAGGTTTATCATCCCTTAGATGAACCTGTCCAAAATCTCCTTGAACATAGTCATGGAAATGTTTCCTATTAGGTGTGGCATGGAATGAGGCCCCTAAATCTACCACCCAGGCATCAATAATATTCTCTAATAAAAGAATCAAAGTATCTTGCAACACATCACCTGTCACATTCATTTCATGATTGTTCTCTTGTTGTCAATTTCCTTCTTTCCCTTTATGAGATTTACAATCTTTCTTCAGGTGTCCTTTCTTCCCACATTTCTAGCACACTATCCCTGATATGGATTGGGATATACCTTTTCTTGAGTTACTGCAATTTCCTAGGCTCCTTCCTCTTTCCATTTTTCTTCCCCTAGTCTTTGCACTCAAAGCATTACTAGATGTCTCACTTGAGATTTTCCATCACATTTACTTGCTAAAGATAACACTGACAACATCATCAAACTTTAAATTACTAGATCTATAGACAAAGTTACTGATAGCCATAACTAAGCCATTACAACTTTCTGGAAATGAGCACAAAAACAATAGAGCCCTAACTTCATCATCAAAATTTAACCCTACAAAACTTGACTAACTGGTAACTGTGTTAAATTCATTTAAATGATAAACAACAAATCCACCTTCTGACATATTCATATTAAATAGACACTTCATAAGAAATATCTTATTTTAGGCCGAGGTTTTTTATAGAGTTTTTCCAATGCCGTCATTAAACCTTTTATTTTCATTTCCTTTGAAATATTGAATGCCACTGACACTGCCAGACATAGTTGTATTGTTCCTAGTGCCTTTCTGTCGAGAATCTTCCATTCTGTGTTCGTCATAACTTTGTTTACTTCTTTGTTTTTACGCTCAATGGTAGGTACAAATATTTTTGATACAAATAATATTCCATCTACATTTTCCACAACAAATAGTTTACATCGTTAAATTTCTTGACCCTAAACCTACCGTCTTCTGCCATTGCTCCCACTTGAACTAAGAACTCTTCTATCCTACGAGTTTGTATTCAAATAGACCTCTGACTTTGATACTAGTTGTTATAAATTAATTAACATATCGATTAAATACAAAAATATTCTGGAAACACAAATACAAAAATGCATAAAACAAGAGAGACACAGATATACATGGTTCACCCAATTTGGGCTATGTCCATGGAGAAACCACCAGTCCTTCCTTTTATATTATCCAACAAAATGAATAGATACAACCTACAACAGATCTATTGTAATTTCCTTTTCACTCACACAACCTCCTCTCTCTCTCTCTCTCTCTCTCTCTCACACTTAGAATAATCATACATAGTTGTAATACAATTCCCTCATTCAATTGAGGGTTTCCTTCTAGGGCAGAAAACCATAAATTAACTTAACTTCTATGTTCAGATCATTTGCCTAATGAACGTCCGGTATTGACTACGAAATTACAGTATTTTACAAGGAAAAAAATTCATTTATTTCAACAACCCTGAACCCCCGCTAAGGGGG
>APFE031745096.1:0-13853 GCA_000404065.3 Pinus taeda
ACTTCAAGGGAGTGTTGATTGTGATTGGGAAGAAGGTAGGATTCTCGAACAAAGAGGCACGGTAAGATGTGATAAGTTTTGAACCATTGGGCATGGAGTCACAGATTGAGGCATGCGAGCGTTTTCTTGGTCACAAGGGGATACGGAGCGGGATAGCCACACAGGATACAATACTCGGTCTGTTGAAAGTACGGAATGAACATCAGGGATGAAAGACAAAGGAGAATCATTTCATCATGGTGACAAAGAGGAGAAGTGGATGAGTGGGATCCCGGAGTAGTTAAGAATTCCTAAGACATGCACTCATATGTGAAAGAAACAGCGTAAACCAGATCATTTAAGAATGAAAGCTCATAACTGTTTCTGAAGAAAACATTGAAAAATGCAGAAATTGAACTTAAGGTGTATTGGAACAAATCTTAGGCTATTCTTTTTTCCTGCAATTTAGAAAGGTGGAAAGGTGGTAAAAACATAAAATAAAAAAGAGGAGAAGAACACTTATTGGATCATGTAGAAGCACAGGAATTCCGTGATCATTCCTTGGCCAAGAGAAAACATCAAGTTGTTTCGCAATCCATGCTTTCAGCAGTCTTTGATTATGAAAATTATGACAGTTACAGTGCGAGTCTCTGCTCAGAGAAAATGATGGAAAGAAGACTGACCAACAACTACTACCAACCAACCAACCCCTCACAACATTGCTTAGGGTGGTATTTATAAACAAAATATCGGAAAGACATCATTACAAATGACCTTGACAGGTCTGCTTAGAACTCTTCAAAAATCTAAATGCTGCTGGAATTAAATGCAAGAAAATCTTTTTGGCTGCGCTGGGGGCAGCTGGATCAGAACAGGTGACGAGGTGGCCCTTGGGGACCAGATGCGGTGCTGCTAAATGATTGTGCTTTGGGGATGCAGTTCGGCTTTGGTGTGAATTGAATGTGCAATAATTATGATTTGAGAGCTTCAAGTAGTTTCGCTCTCCTTCTATGCATCTGCTGGAAGATATTCAATTTTCTCTTGCTTCGGGCCGCTGCTCAAAATATTCGCTGATACTCTTTGACACACTTGATGCCTACTGATTTGATCTAATCCACTTTAAACTCTGTGATTGATCTGCTGTTGTCTTTAACCAGATCCTTTGGCATGATCGGGTGATTTTCGGGATTTTTCGACACGCAATGGGCTCAGCAATTAGAATATTCCCTGAATATTCCTCTAAATGGCCTATTTCCCGTAGCGAAGCGCTATTCGCACTAATCGCGCATTAGAAACTACCTCCATTTCTTGATCTGGAGCTCTGAAGTGCGATTTTTCTTCCTGCGTGAAGCTTTTTCAGTTTTTCTGGCTGCTGACGTAAGCATGGCGTCGGCTGTACGGCAGATGACATCAGTTGTGGGTCCCTGGTACAGAGCGACGTGGTGAGATACTGGATGTACTGTGGTGAAGAAACTCCGATGCGATATCGTGATATTGTGTCGGCGGGGAACGGGTGGGAATTGGTTTGGAGACTTGGCGCTTGTGACTGCCGATCGCCGATATCGTAATATCGCATCGGCGGGGGCGGAGAGGTGAATGGATTGGACACTCGGCATTTTTGATAGCCGATCGCTGATATCACAATATCGCATCGGTGGGGAACAGATGGGTGATGATTAGCATGAAGATGAGAGTGCGAAGGTGCGATGCGAAAATGGCTTTGAGGAGGAAAGAGCAAGTAAGTGGGTGTGAAGGGTACTCGAGGTTTTGGAATGGGTCTGATTACCTCGGAGGGATTTTATACTTTGGAAGGAGTCCATCGTACTGGAAGGTGGTTTTGGAGGTCAAGGGTTCTTGCTTAGTTTTTTATAAAATGGACAATTCCCGAGATTTCTTATGGTTATTTTTCAACCAGGGGGAGGGATATTACATAGGGGGATTTTACTTAATATTAATAAGGGGACGGGAAGAATAGGGAGCTAAATAATAATGTTAGTGGTTAATATGGAGATGGTAAGAAAGTGCTAAGTTCGGGAGAGCTTAGGCTGTTACAAGGGGGTAGGACCATACTTTGGGAGAAAATATGGAACAACTTTGAGTAAGCAGATCTTTACTCAAGCCAGTGTTATGGAGATGATGGACCTTAAGAGGTGTCAAGCAGATCTTGCCTCTTTTGGGGAGTTAGTTAATGATTGGGGAAAACAGAGAAGGGGAGTCAGTTATACCTCTTTTGAGCCTTTTTGCTTACAAATCCTTGCTGATTATGTTCTGCATGATATTATACCTGAAAACCTTGGAACTGGTCAGCAATTCAACAACCTCAGAACTATCTACCCAGCCTACTTGCCTAGCATTTTTTCTTCTTTTGTTTCGGGGTGCACTTGGACTTGCAAGCCCATCGTTCATTTTTATTTTGATGCTTTCCTATCTACATACTACCCTTATTTCTTCCAGAGCCCAGATTAAGCTGTTGGGCTCCTCTGCTTCTCTACCTATCTAAGAATCTGCCAAGATTAAACTATTTGGACAGATTTACAATCTCTATATTCTAAAACAGGAAATTTAAACCTAGGGAGACCAAGATTAAACTGTTTGGACCTCCCTTTAACTAAAATAGTGATAACGGGATAACTTCTAAAAAATTGAAGGCAATTGAATGAACTTGAAGTAGCCTTCTTCATTTGGAGACTATTTGAGCAAATATGGAGCATTGCAGCAAGCAAAGTACGACATATTTGGCCTGTGAAATGCCAATCATGAAAAATGAATACCTGCTGCAGCAGGAATCTAACAGTGGCTCCACTCGGGGATGGCTTCTCCTTGTGAGGAGTCAAGAACAGCAGGCCAGAATGCCTTGGTTTTTTAGTTTCTTGCTGTCCTCTGCAAAACTTATTTTCTCTGGCCGCTTTATTCCTTCTACCTACCTACCCTAACCGGAAGTTACTTTGCCGTTAGGTGAAATCAAATAACCAGTGCAACCATTTAAGCAACTGTAAAACAAGATAAACTTGCTGACTGATCGTTTCTGAATGCAAAAGCATCATCCGGGCATATGCTTTCCTAACCAAAATTGTGGCCTCCATCACTTGCTGCTGAAGCATACGGTCTTCACTGAGAAAACACGTTAACAAAATTTTGTTAAGCCAAAGTTCCATGTAATCTGCGATTGGATTGATGAACTTACCCTGTGAGAGAACTTCTTCTGCTTCTTCTGAATCTTCAATAGAATCATGCAGAGTTTGTGAATCAGCAGGTAGCAGCATCTTCTCCTGAGTTGAGGATGGGAGACCTCGGCATGACTCAGGATCCTTTGGGTCAGAAGGAGCAACTGCATCTTCGGTAATGAGCCTAGCAGATGATCCTTATATCTTTCCCTTGGAACCCAGATCACACAGAATCTGCAGGTCCTCAGGCAACAGTGTTCCCTCCTGAATAGGGGAATGGAGGCTTCGGCATGATTCCGAGTTCTTCAGGTCGGAAGGAGCAGCTACATCTTCGGTAATGACCCTAGCAGATGATCCTTCTGTCTTTCCCTTGGAACCCAGATCATACACAAACTGCAATTCAAGAGACAACACTATTTCCTTGTGAACAAGAGGAGGAAGATTTTGGTAAAACTCTTGGGGGTTGCGGAAATCATAAGACTGACTTTGAGCTCCCAAGAATTCAATTTCACTCTCATATTTTTCCACAACAAACTCAAGGAAAAGTTTATTCCGGCCCCTGGTATTTTTGACAATACCGCTCTGAAAAATTCTTCATTAAGCTCAAACTCTGATAAAATTTCTCTGCATTTATCTAAAGCTTCATCTAAAGGAAGTTCCTCCCAGGATTCAGTCATTCTCTCTTGTTGTTAATACATGGGGCACTTGGCTGTAACATTTGGTTCGTTCCTCAGTGGAGCCTTTGATTGAAATTGAAGTGGAGTCGCCAGGTGGATGTCTAGACTCTGAAGTGCCTGATCTCTGTCCACCATCAAAGATCAGAACTAAGCGTGACAAGCTCTGAAGGACAGGAGCACTTCCTCCAATGGGGTTTAAAGATGAACAGAGCACTTGAATCCCCAATGGAGTGCGCAGATACAGGTCGACCGAGGCTTTTACAAGTCGGTTTCTTCCTCTGTAGAGCTACAGAGTGGTTGCATTGATTTATCTGAGGAGGTCCCCAGCGGAGTCGCCATTATGTTATCACTTAGGTTGTCCCTAGGCTCCTAATAGGGATACGGCTGAGGTAACCACAAACCAATCTTCAGATTGCAGGTTCTAGCCCACCTGCAATCGGAGAGGGCTCTCTCCTTTTGATTCAACCTTAGTTGATGATTTTAGGCTAGCTTTCTGACTTCAAGGGAGTGTTGATTGTGGTTGGGAAGAAGGTAGGATTCTCGAACAAAGAGGCACGGTAAGGTGTGATAAGTTTCGAACCATTGGGCATGGAGTCACAGATTGAGGCATGCGAGCGTTTTCTTGGTCACAAGGGGATACGGAGCGGGATAGCCAAACAGGATACAATTCTCGGTCTGTTGAAAGTACGGAGTGAACACCAGGGATGAAAGGCAAAGGAGAATCATTTCATCATGCTGGCAAAGAGGAGAAGTGGATGAGTGGGATCTCGGAGCAGTTAAGAATTCCTAAGACATGCACTCATATGTGAAAGAAACAGCGTAAACTAGATCATTTAAGAATACAAGCTCATAACTGTTTCTGAAGAAAACATTGAAAAACGTAGAAATTGAACTTAAGGTGTATTGGAACAAATCTTAAGCTATTCTTTTTTCCTGCAATTTAGAAGGGCGAAAAGATGATAAAAACATAAAATAAAACAGGGGAGAAGAACACTTATTGGATCATGTAGAGACACAGGAATTCCGTGATCATTCCTTGGCAAAGAGAAACATCAAGTTGTTTCGCAATCCATACTTTCAGCAATCTTTGAGTATGGAAATTATGACAGTTACAGTGCGAGTCTTTGCTCAGAGAAAATGTTGGAAAGAATACTGACCAACAACTACTACCAACCAACCAACCCCTCACAACATTGCTTAGGGTGGTATTTATAAACAAAATATTGGAAAGACATCATTACAAATGACCTTGACAGGTCTGCTTAGAATTCTTCAAGAATCTAAATGCTGCTGGAATTAAATGCAAGTAAATATTTTTGGCTGCGCTGGGGGCAGCTAGATCGGAACAGGTGACGAGGTGGCCCTTGGGGACCAGATGCAGTGCTGCTGGAGTGAATGTGCTTTGGGGCTACAGTTCGGCTTTGGTGTGAATTGAATGTGCAATAATTATGATTTGAGAGCTTCAAGTAGTTTCGCTCTCCTTCTATGAATCTGCTGGAAGATATTCAATTTTCTCTTGCTTCAGGTCGCTGCTCAAGATATTCTCTGATACACTTTGCCGCTACATTGATGGCTTTCGCCGTCGACTGATACTCTTTGACATGCTTGATGCCTGCTGATTTGATCTGATGCACTTTAAACTCTGTGATTGATCTGCTGCTATCTTCAAACCGGATCCTTGGCACAATTGGGCAATTTTCGGGCTCTTTCGGTGCGCAATGGGCTCAGCAATCAGAAGATTCCCTAAAGATTCCTCGAAATGGCCTATTTCCCGTAGCGATGCGCTAATCGTGCATCGGAAACTGCCTCTGTTTCTTGATCTGGAGCTCCGAAGTGCGATTTTTCTCCTTGCGCGAAGCTTCTTCGGCTTATCTGGCTGCTGACGTAAGCATGGCGTCGGCTGTACGGAAGATGACGTCAGCTGTGGGTCCCTAGTATAGAGCGACGTGGTGAGATACTGGATGTACTGTGGTGAAGAGACTCCGATGCGATATCGCGATATCGCGTCGGCGAGGAACGAGGGGGATAATTGGGTTGTTCATTTGGCGCTTGTGACTGCCGATCGGCGATATCGCATCGGCGGAGACAGAGAGGTTAATGGATTGGACATTCAGCGTTTGTGATCGCCGATCGCCGATATCGCAATATTGCATCGGTGGGGGATGGATGGGCGATGATTTGCATGAATATGAGAGTGCGAGGTTGCGATGCGAAAACGGCTTTGAGGAGGAAGAAGCAAGTAAGTGGGTGTGAAGGGCATTTGAGGTTTCGGAAGGGGTCCGATTACCTCGGAGGGACTTTATACTTTGGAAGGAGTCCATCGTATCTGGGAGGTGGTTTTGGAGATTGGGGTTCTTGCTTAGTTTCTCATAAACTGAACAATTCCCAGGAGTTCTTATGGTTATTTTTCAACCAGGGGGAAGGATATTACATAGGGGGATTTTACTTAATATTAATACGGGGACGGGAAGAATAGGGAGCTAAATAATAATGTCAGTGATTAATATGGAGCGTTAAGTTCAGGAGAGCTTAGGCTGTTACAAGGGGGTAAGACCATACTTTGGGAGAAACTACGGAACAACTTTGAGTAAAGCAGATCTTTACTCAAGCCAGAGTTATGAAGATGATGGAACTTAAGAGGTGTCAAGCAGATCTTGACCTCTTTTGGGGAAGTTAGTTAATGATTGGGGGAAAACAGAGAAGGGGAGTTAGTTATACCTCTTTTGAACTTTTTGCTTACAAATCCTTGCTGATTATGCCCTGCATGATATGATACCTGAAAACCTGGAACTGGTCAGCAATTCAACAGCCTCAGAACTACCTACCCAGCCTACTTGCCTAGCATTTTTTCTTCTTTTGTTTGGGGGTGCACTTAGACTTGTAAACCTGTCATTCATTTTTCTTTTGATGCTTTCCTATCTACATACTATCCTTATTTCTTCCGGAGCCTAGATTAAGCTGTTGGGCTCGTCCGTTTCTCTACCTATCTAAGAATCTGCCAAGATTAAACTGTTTGGACAAATTTGCAATCTCTATATTCTAAAACATGAAATTTAAAGCTAGGGAGACCAAGATTAAACTGTTTGGACCTCCCTTTAACTAAAAATAGCGATACCAGGATAACTTTACAAAATTTGAAGGCAATTGAATGAACTTGAAGTAGCCTTCTTCATTTGGAAGACTGTTTGAGCAAATATGGAGCATTGCAGCAAGCAAAGTACGACATATTTGGCCTGTGAAATGCCAATCATGAAAAATGAATACCTGCTGCAACAGGAAGCTAGTAGAAGCCACGACCCCTCAAAAAGACAATGAACAAAGAATCAAAATATTTTTTCCTCAAAGGTCGTTTTCTCCTAAGTATCAAAGTTCCTTATATGAGAATTTCTTTTTCTTACAATATCTTTGGCCATAAGGCAATAGATTGTATACATTATGAAAGAAATCAGAATTTTATGAATATAGGAAAGAAATAATCTAAGATGTCAAACAATGAGTATGTGAACAATACCTCTAGAAGGTATAATAAGAATGCTACAAGAAATCACAATTCCTTTTCCCCTTCTTAAATCATGTTGAATGTTACATATGTGACAAATTTGGGCACAAGTAAAAATATTGCAAAAGTAAGATAAAGTCCTTAATTTAAATCCATTAGAAAGAATCTACTTAGACGAGGGAGAAGAAAAGAGAAGAAAATTTCATCAACAAAAATCAGAGTAAGAAGATCTGGAGAAGGGAGAAAAGGTAGGAAGAGAAGTGCAATTTAGTTTTTTTTTCTCTAGATATAGATAATCATAGTAGATAGATAGTGGATTCTCTCATCATATGACAAGAAATAAGGGCGGATTTCTCTCTCTAAATAAAATCAAAGGTGGTAGTGTCATTCTTGGAGACAATACATTAGCCAAAATAGTGAGCAAAAAATAAGTTAGGCTTGATAATGAAAATAAAAAAGTTAAAGATGCCCTGTTTGTTGAGGACTTAAAGCACATTATTCCAAGTGTAAGCCAAATGGTTAATAAAATACATAAGGTCATATTATCTTCTAAAGGTTGTAAAATAAGGAAGGAAGACTCTAGAAAATTAGTACCAAGTTCAATCAAGACTCCAAACATGTATATGTACTAAAAGGAAGAAATACAACTATGAGAGATTGAGAGTAATATCTCCTTCACTTTCTCAATAAAAGGAGAAATAATCAACGACAGTCCATCACACCATGCAATATTCACAAGGTTCACTGCATAAGATATAAGTTTTTTCCACGTTAGTGAGACAAAGAACTAGGATGTCATACAATGCATATAGAAGCAATAATAAATGTTATGCCAAGATTGGTTACGAAATAAGAGTGGTTGGGACAACATGTAGAGTGTTGTTTGAAAAGAGGAAGAAAAACTTATATGTGATTAAGAAGGCTAATGAATATCAAGAATGTTTTTTTGGATAAATCATAACAACTAGAATAGCCATGACCATAAGCACAAGAACATAGCCTGGGACAACTCGAATTACAAAAGTAATGTTGCATGAAAGCAAATTGGAAATAGACTTGGTAGGGGGAGCTTAGATGTAGGTATAACCTTAGATGAAGCAAGCAAAATTGAGGGATCCATCAAGGAAATGGAAATGCAAGAATGATATATATGAACCAATTGTTGCAATATGAACAAGTGATGTGAATAATGAAATCAGTACAAGGCCCAAGTGAAGTAAAGATAGGTCCACATGAATATCAAATAGGGAAAATAAAAGAATGTACTTGTTCGAGTTTTCCAGGAATACTTGTATGTCAAGAGGTAAGAGAGAATAAAATAGAATAAGCTCAGGGGAACTACAAGATTAGCAGTATAAAGTGTTTAGGGAAAGTTATTTTTCCATAAAATATGCCGAAATAAAAAGTTTAATTGCCTCATAGTCTTATCTCATGTAAATTGGTATCATTCAAAGATTTGTTTCTTTATACTATATGATTTTTTTAAATTAATATAAGTGGTTGAAACACTTAGTTTCAGCAATCGTTAGCATGAGAATCCTATCTATTAAAGTAGGGGGGAAATTTGGCAATTGGAACAACCATTAGTGTGCATTGGTTCAATTGTATAGCAGAAAAAATACATCTCATTCAATTGGTGTGGTAGTATATTAGTTCAATCATGCAACTCAATTAATTTGTATAACAATGGATGATGAAATGTGAGCATAGACATTGGACATTGAAGATGGAGAGTGGGTAGAAATGGAGATGGAGAATGAGCAGACTGATAGGGGGAGTCAAGCCTAAGGCCATCAATGAAAAATAATGTTTGGAGTTATTTCCATTAATGCCAAAAGGTGAGATTGTTGAGTATTTGTTGTCATTGATGTCAAGTTCAGGGGGAGCTTGTTGTACATGCTATCATTGATGTCATTTTTGTGGTACTATATGTTTGTTGTCAGATTGTTGAGTGTATGTTTTCATTGATGTCATTGCTACAATGTTGAATGCATGTTGTCATGGCTTGTTGAGTGTTAGTTGTCTAACCTAAAGTCATGGATGAAGCTGCACATTTGAGTAGTCCATCTCTGAATGCATTTCTTCTTTAGTTGTTTAGGCCAAATAAGAAAGAATAGTGTATAATTTTTTAGCCTTCTTGGGGACCTTTCCAATGGTATATGGAACTTTTCCTAACTTCTAGGGAATGATGAGAAAACCTAATTTGAAATGACGCAACATATGCAAAGTTCCCGGATAATCATAGTTCCATGCAAACCTGAGTTTGGAGCATGAGACCCCTCACTGCCCCCCTCCCCCACAAACTCATTAGAATAACACTAAAAACTCAAAAATCAAGATTAAGAGTGATTGCCAATAGCCGATGGGTAGTGAACCAACAAGTTATTGGTCACAACACCCAATTGTAAGGAGTATGCTAGTAAGCACCCAAGAATCTATCAAACCAACTGGTAATATTTTGATGCAGGAGCATTCACCCAAGAGAAAATCATTGTAATTAAGTAGACATAGGGGGGTCATGTATTTTTGGGAAGTTGGATTCCTAAGTGATAAATTATTGTAATACCAGGCTTTTGAGCATAGAATAGGAATTAATTAGATAATGGAAGGAATTTTAAGTGCTCTCAAATAAATGAGAACATGGGTGGGAATAAATGACAAGAGTCCAAAGTCAATAAAAACTCTTAGAACAGTTCATGATTCGATGTACGAGAGAGGGACTTTAGGAATTAATGGAAGTAGAAGTGGATAGAATATTTAGGAGTCAATATGGATGATTTAGGAGTTAGTTTAGGATGTACCCCAGAATTAGTTCACCAGAACCAATGCTGGATATATGTAAGCCTACGTGCAAAATAAAATGGGGGAGAGGCCATAATAGTGAAGAATAGGCCTGTGTGAGACAGAGGTCTCATTCTGTAATCATTGTTGATGTTTATTAATACAATCAACCCAATTTCAAGTGGGAATGCATGTTTCGAGTTTTGAATTGTATTTGAGCTCATAGGTTCTGTAACAGGGGTTGCAGGTAGAGTTATGTAGAGCACGCAGAGGGAGAAAATGATACAGATATTTGCAATGGATCTTTGAATCCATTCAAAGGATCAAGAGGATAGTGATCAAAGGACATGCAAAGTTAAGCCAGGAGGGAAAGAGAAAAGTGAAATAGCAGAGGACAGAACCTTCAGAAGAACCAAACCACAGAAGTAAAATTCAAGGAATCACAGAAAAATCAAGTAAAAGGGAAGAACAGAGAAGAGAAGTTTCAGTGCTCAGCAGCTGTTGGATCTCAAAGATCAACAACTGGGATTAAGTCGCATCGACAGATCCTATTATTAAAATAATTGGAATGGTAGTTGAATTGTAGCGATAGCGATCATCCAATTAAGCATGGACCATTAGATCGAAGTTAGGATCAACAGTCTAGGATTATTCACTAATCACATTAGACACAATTCAAATGCGAAAGAACAGTGCAAAGGAATGCCAATAGGCTGATCAACGACATGTCGATGGCCGTTGGATAGGCAATTGAAATGAATGGTGAAGATCAACCGATCATAGATCAAAATTCGGTGAAGGCAGAGGTCGCATCGGAGTAGAGGAATGTTAAAGTTTAGAAGGGAGCCAGACCCGATGATATTTATAGTCGCAAGTCCAATGAATTTGAAGTCCGCTATATGTGTTTGGAGTGAAATTTGATGTATTCCTTTTGTATTATGTTAAAGTGTTGAAACACTTTTGATAGTCGCATATCGGAGGGGAAGGGGTGATGAGGCACATGTGTAATGTGTCCTACAAAAGTCCCGACAATCGATAGCAATTGCGATAGAGGTTTAATCTCAGGAACCATGACAAGGCTGTATAGTAGGAAAAAATGTATGTTTCAAGGGGGATGCTTGTATATATATGAATTGTGGGTCATATAAAGGTTCTAAAGGGTTTCTTAAGTCTCGATAAGAATGATTTAGAAGAAAACTTTAATTAAATTCTTATACAAGACTTGAGGGTTAATATAGTCTCGATAGGAGGTTTAGGTGGGGTGATTGGTTCCAAAACAAAGGAACTATTGAAAAAGGGTTCTTAACCATGTATGGTTGAAGATTTGGCTCCATTGCAGAGTCAATTACTAGGGACAAGTGTACTTATACATTTTTATTCATACTGCGGGTATATGCAGGGTATCCCTCCACCATTAGTGGTATTAGAGCATAATTGTAATTGGAGCAGAATTGAAATCAGAGCGAGGAAAGATTTCTCCAAAAGGAAGTGTGCACACAGAAGAAGGTCATGTGCATAAGTTAATTGATGAATGATAGAGAATACAACAGAAGACTATAAGGAGAACTTTGAAGCTCTTGGAAGACTGTAGCAGTTCCAATAGAGGCTTGGAGTATACAGGAACAGAAGAAAGAGAAAGGAAGATTGCTTAATGAAAGTTTTGAAGGGAGAGGACTTGGGAACAAAATAGAGAACAATCCATGTTGGAATGGTGAAACAATATCATGCTGAGATATTGAAGGAGAGGTAATATGTTATGTTTTGTTTTAAATTGAGATTGTGTCTTTTTATATTAATGCACAGGTGACAACAAGAGCAGCTATGAGAGGAGAACCATATGTGTTCTTGAAGATAGAGTAAGGATAATACTCTGATAGAGAAGTGGCAGTGAACCTGAAGAATCCAACAAGAGATTAGACATAGAGGACAGTTGAAGTGTTCTTGAGAGAGAGTGAGAGATTGCAGAAGCCTAAAAGGAGAAAAGGTGTTTGTTAGGCCCCTATACTACTAGTGTAACCCCTTATTATTATTAGTACAACCCACTTATTATATTGATGTACCCATGTAATGCCCATATTGTTACTATTGTGCCCCATAGAAGCCCACTATTGTTATTATTGTGCCCTTGCATTATTATTGTTATGTCAGCTATGATTATGTTATGACCCCTTAGATTCCTATCTATAGAAAGGAGGTCTTTTCATTTGTATCATCCAAGAATTATTCATTTGTGTAATGTAAAGGAGGTTTCCCCCTCAAAGAGGCTGAATTCTAAGGTGTTCAACTATATTTTCTATCTTTTTGTGAGTTGGTTTCATAGCATTTGGTATCAGAGCTTTAGATTCTAGGGTTTCGCTGCTCCAAATAGGTCATCGTGGAATTTTCGCTACAAATTTTCTTTATACAATGTTTTAGAAGCTAAAAAAAAACCCATTTGATAAGAAATCGTGCTGAACCTCGGGTCCAAATTTCAGAGCTTTTCGTGGTATATTTGCGGAGATATGATCTGAGGAAGTTGGTCTTTTTGAAGACTCATGAATTACATTCCAAACAGGTGACCTAGGGAAAATCGCTTTCTCTTTGAGCATCGAATTGAAATTTCATAAGAAGGTACAAAAAGAGGACAGACTGTAGTTTCTTGTATATATTTTTTAGAGCCAAAGATCGAAACAGTGACTCATGGCATGTCGTACAAGTTCGCTCTACTAAACTAGTCTATAATCAGGTCATTGTGGGAGATTTCACATAACTCTTCCTTGGGGAATCCAATTTGGATCAAACTAGTGGCATTAGAAAGAGGACATAGAGGACTACTATAGGTCACAATTTCAGAACTTAAAGATCCGAAAGTATAGAGTTACAGTTGTTTCAAGATCAAGCTCCTAAAATCAAGAAAAAGCAAGATGAGGAAGTTTGATGGCAAGGACCAGGTAAATTGGATACTTCAGATGGAGCAATATTTTGATCTACATGGTGTACCACTGTTACAAAAGGTATGTATTGCTTCTTCATATTTAGAACCGGATCAATTTTTATGGTATGAAGGGCTTTGTTCTCGTAAATAGCTTGTTACGTGGTCAATTTTCACGGAGGAAATGATAGCACATTATGAGGATACAAAGAGCAACACCTTCTTTAGAGCAACACCACAACAATTAGAAAGAGTAAAAGGGCTTTGTGACATAATGGAGAGAAAATTATGGCAACAAGGAAGTCTACCCCTCACAACTATAAAGATGGAAGTGTTGTTTCCCCTAGCCTTCCACAACCTACAAGGGTTACAACACAACAATTAGAAGAAAAAAGAGAAAAAGGGCTTTGTTACAATTGTGATAGCAAATGCACTAAAGGTCATAAGTGTGCTGAGAAGAAATTATTTTACATAGATTATGAAGACGAGGAATAAAATCATCAAGAAACATCAAAAGAAGAGGATATACGCCAGGACCCCACCCCAGAGAAAGAAGAAATGAATCAAACCATATCTTGTAAAGCAGTGGCAAGAATTAC
Source organism: Pinus taeda (assembly GCA_000404065.3). Taxonomy (NCBI): domain Eukaryota; kingdom Viridiplantae; phylum Streptophyta; class Pinopsida; order Pinales; family Pinaceae; genus Pinus; species Pinus taeda. Next base: position 13,611 of record APFE031745096.1, read on the forward strand.
CACTCCTCAAACTCTCAAGATAGAAGGACATATCAAGAAGAAAATGGTGCAAGAAGTGAAAGATCACAGAGAAAGAAGAAATGAATCAAACCATATCTTGTAAAGCAGTGGCAAGAATTACCACTCCTCAAACTCTCAAGATAGAAGGACATATCAAGAAGAAAATGGTGCAAGAAGTGAAAGATCACATCGAGCATCAAGAAATTAATCCGACCATATCTTGTAAAGGATTGGAAGAAATTA
>APFE031745096.1:14136-33740 GCA_000404065.3 Pinus taeda
TTACTATTGTGCCCCATAGAAGCCCACTATTGTTATTATTGTGCCCTTACATTATTATTGTTATGTCGCTCTGATTATGTTATGACCCCTTAGACTCCTATATATAGAAAGGAGGTCTTTTCATTTGTATCATCCAAGAATTGTTCATTTGTGTAATGTAAAGGAGGTTTCCCCCTCGAAGAGGTTGAATTCTAAGGCGTTCAACTATCTTTTCTATCTTTTTGTGAGTTGGTTTCATAACAGTGTTTCTCAAGAGGAGGTTCGAAATAGATGACCATTCTTACCAAAAGACTGAGTGAAGAGAGCTTAGTGAGGTAAGATTGCAACAAGGATGATTAGGTGTTGCAGAGGTTTGTTGCAAATAAGTGAGGAGCTCATGAAGAAGAAGATGACTATTGATAGTCATAGCAGAGTTTTAGAAAGAAGCCACATCAGAGGATATGAGAAGAAGGATGCCAAAGCAAACGGCAAAAATATGAGTCAAGAAGAAATTGACCGGGAGATTGCAGAGTTAAAAGAACAACTCAATGCATTAAGGAGAATGCTTGAGGAAAGCTAAAGACTAGGTTGGGTCTTGAGGAAGAAGTCAGTGGAATGGCATGAGAGATGCAGAAGGCTACAAAAAAAGCAAGTGAAGTGGCTGATGGAAAAACTCAAGGAGGTTGAGTTGGAAATGGAAGAATCCATTTGTGAACCAGAACAGGGAGAAATTCTGGGAGAAAGTGAAGATGAAGACTTGAAGACTGAAACTTCAAGTGAGGCCAAAGGGTCACATGGTTTTAAAACTGACAATTTGTGTATGTTTACTGGTAAAACATCTAAGGAAGGAAAATTGGCTAATATTGTCATGAAGAAGAAAGAAGACCAGCATAATCTAATTTCTGTTTTGGAAGAAGATGAGATAGATAGGTCTCAAATGCAGTTGGAGGATGATATCAAGCAACCAAGTGAAGGGCTTGAGAAGATTGAAGAGGAGACTATCAAAGAATTTCTGAATCATATGAAGGATTTAGAAAAATAAGGAGATATGATTGTTGAACCATCCAGTAAGACCATAGAGTCTTATATTTTTAAAACTGATAGTTTATGTATGATGGCAGATATTGCAGGAGAAAAGCAGCCTTATGAAGATATCTTCAGAGGAGATGAAGATCTAGAAGTAAAAGGTGACAAAAAATACTTCTAAGAAGAAGAAGAATTTGACTGCATATAGAAGGAAAAGTCTATGGAGGAGTCTAAAGAAGCTATCATGGAGATGAGGAATCAGGATCTTATTCTGATGAAGAATGAAGAAATATTGTCTCAGAAAGGTAATAAAATGAGTTTGATTAATGTTATTGATGAAAAAAAATGCAAGAGAATGTTAATGAAGATGATGAGACAAGGATAACTCTGGGAGAAGAGTTATAGAGGGATAACAAGGAAAAATGTACTGAAGAAGAAGGACATCTACTGAAAGATGTTAAGGAAGAAGAAGTCTATGCAAAATACTTAGCAAAGGGAGAAAGGACATCTAATGATCTATCCATAAAAAAGGAAGGTATGGAGAATTGTATTAAATTTCCAAAATCTACTCCAATTGAAATTGTCGAGTTATATAGAAAAATGGATTTTCAAAGAAGGGAGTTGGAAAAATAGAGAATGGGTGTTCAAAATAGATTGCTGAAAAGGGAAGACAAAAGAATTGTCATGAATGACAGTCATAAGGAAAAGGAGATGGATATGAAAATTCAGCAGACTGACACTACAAAAGGAGTTCACTATAGTGAACAAGGGTAGGAAAACATCATTAGTATAGATGGTGTGGACGAGAGACTAATGGGAAGTCTCATGAATTCTTTTGAGAGTTCAAATTAACATATTGATTTGCTAATAGAGGAGGAAGAATCAGAGTAGCAAACTAAATTTTTGCCAAAGGAAGATAAGGCACAACAACCTTATGTTTTTTATTTTAACAAATGTTTTGTGAATGCAGGTTTAGTTGCAAATGCTGAAGGAGATTTGGCATAGATGAGCAGCTAAATAAAGAAGAGTTTATGGAAGAATTTAATCCATGGAACAAAGAAATTAATTTACTAGAGAAACTGTTGAACAGTCATGATTCAATCATGAAAGAGGGTAAGGATGATAGGGAGGCAGCAAACAACGCTAATGTCAACATAAGAGTTAGCATAGAAGGCATCAACAACAACCTGAAGAAAAGAGATAGAGGAAGAAGTAAGAAACAAAATATGGACTAGTCCAAAGATGTATTGGAAACAATGATTGAAGAAATGTGGCAACTGATGACGAAGCAATTCAAATGGAGGAAAATGGTAGCAATAAGAAGCATGATCAATTAGAGTTTGAACCTAATTGACAAGAAGAATAAAATGGAGCAAAAGACAACAAAAGTACAACAACAACAAGGGATTAATACATGTGGACAGTTACAAAACAAAGTGTGGGATCTATGAAGACAAAGATTAGAAGACACATGATCAGGAGATCATGAATATTTTCTACTTTGGAAGTTTATTGTAGGAGCATTCACCCAAGAGAAAATCATTGTAATTAATTAGAAGGAATTTTAAGTGCTCTCAAATAAATGAGAACATGAGTGAGAATAAATGACAAGAGTCCAAAGTCAATCAGAACTCTTAAAACAGTTCATGATTTGAGGGATGAGAGAGAGACTTTAGGAATTAATGGAAGTAGAAGTGGACAGAAGATTTAGGATTCAGTACAGAGGATTTAGGAGTCAGTTTAGGATTTACCCTAGAATTAGTTTAACAAAACCAATGCTAGATATATGTAAACCTACAGGCAAAGTCAAATAGGGGAGAGGCCAAAATAGAGACGAACAGGCATGTGTAAGATAGAGGTCTCATTCTGTAATCATTGTTGATGTTTACTAATAAAATCAACCCAATTTCAAGTGGGAATGGATGTTTCAAGTGTTGAATTGTATTTGAACTCATAGGTTCTGTATAAGGGTTGCAGGCAGAGTTATGCAGTGCATGCAGAGGGAGAAAATGATACAAAGATTTGCAATGGATCTTTTAATCCATTCAAAGGATCAAGAGGACAGTGATCAAAGGACATGAAAAGTTAAGCCAAGAGGGAGAGAGAAATGCAAAATAGCATAGGACGGAATCTTCAAAAGAAGCAAACCACAGAAGTAAAATTGAAGGAATCACGGAAAAATCAAGTAAAAGGGAAGAATAGAGAAGAGAATTTTCGGCACCCAACAACCATTAGATCTCAAAGATCAATTGCTGGGATTAAGTCACATCAGCAGATCCTATTATTAAAATCACCAGAATGGTCGTTGAATTGTAGCGATAACGATCATCCGAGTAAGCATGGACCGTTGGATCAGAGTTAGGATCAATGGTCCAGGATTAGTCGGTAATCACATTAGACACAATTCAAATGCGAAAGAACAGTGCAAAGGAATGTCGATAGGCCGACTAGTGATGCATTGATGGCCATTGGATCAATGATTAAAATGAATGGTGAAGATCAACCGATCAGAGATCGGAAGTCGGCGAAGGCAGAGGTCGCATTAGAGTAGAGGAGCGTTAAAGTTTGGAAGGGAGCTAGACCTGATGATATTTATAGTCGCGGGTCCAATGAATTTGAAGTCCGCTATATGTATTCAGAGTGGAAATTCCATGTATTCCCTTTGTATTATGTTAAAGTGTTGAAACACTTCTGGTAGTCACATATCGGAGGGGAAGGGGTGATGAGGCACATGTGTAATGTGTCCTACAAAAGTCCTGATAGCCGATAGTGATTGTGATAGAGGTTTAACCTCGGGAACTGTGACAAGGCTGTACAATAGGCAAAAAGGTATGTTTCAAGGGGGAGGGTTTTATATATATGAATTTTGGTTCATATAAAGGTTCTGAAGGGTTTATTAAGTCTCGATAAGAAGGATTTAGAAGAAAACTTTAATTAAAGTCTTATACAGGACTTGAGCGTTGATATAGTCCTGATAGGAGGTTTAGGCAGGGTAGTTAGTTCCAAAACAAAGGAACTATGGAATAAGGGTCCTTAACCATGTATGGTTGAAGATTTGACTCCATTATAAAAGTCAATTACCTGGGACAAGTGTACTTATACATTTTTATGCATACTATGGGTATATGCGGGGCTATCCCTACATCATATTCTATTTGAAAAAAAAAAAAATTGGTCAATGAAGCGTTGCCCAACACTCACGAGGGGATAGGTGGCACCTCCACATAAATATCAAGTGGTAGTGACATGACACATAGGTGGCAGTCACAATGACGTGGCTCAAGAAGCTAACATGACATCTTGAGGAGGTGACACATGGCAGGTGCATTGGACTCTTTTGGGTGGCCAATTCTACAGTTCAAAAGTGAAACACAACAGTAACACATGAGAAGGTGGACATGTGGAAAATTATTATTCGATACAATATATGGTGCGAATGCATGATTTGGTAGGTGGTGTGGCACATGGTTCCCTCAGTCAGCCACTAGAGAACTAAGCCATTAGAATTTCAAAACAATAGTGAACTTGGTAGACAAGTGATGGCTAAAAAATGACAGATGCAGAAATTTCCATCAGGTGCAACACTATCAAGTGAAGGTACTATCTATCAAACCGCCAGGGTATAAATTTGTGCAAACGACACAAAACTTATCCAACAACCGATAGGTTACGAGTAGTGGCCAACATATGAATAATTTTCCATTATCTATAACAAACAGGAAAATGAAAATTCCATCAATTGAAGTGCCTATTTGGAGAAAATTGTAACCTTTAAACATTAGGCAGTGAGCATCATTAAATCCATGGTCACCACTAAGGTGACATGGGGCCAAGCATCAAGCACCCAAGGAAAACTGCAACCAGTGTTTGAGCACATGAAATACATGAGGTCACAGGGTGTTTAGGGTTAAGAATCAATGAGCTCCACCCATCAAAAAATCGGCCTATCATCTAATATGTAGTGGAATATCTGATAAATAAACATGGGTTAGGATTGTGGTCATAGTCATGGTCGTAAGGTGATAAGGTTTAAGAACTAGGGAACTAGACCCATCAACCATCATTCATGAGGCCACAACAACACATAGAGAGAAGTGGCATCCATGACATCTAAGATCCAATAGTAGAATTTAATCCTGCGATTGTTAGCATAGGTCACGCGGGACCAATGTTAAGTGATTAGGGCATCCATGGCTAGTGTTTCAAGAAAAAAGGTTACCAAAATATTTAGGTTGAAATTGGTTGAAGCATGGGATCTTTGTGCCTATAAAAGGAAACATAAAATGATAAGAGAAGTGGGTGTTCCCATGCAGATCATGGAGTTAAACTACATTTGATTCACATAATAGTGGAAGTTAACGAGAAAATGCAAAAGTTGTGCTATTGAAAAGAAACAGATCTAAGTACTATATTAAAGGCATGAGGGTGAGATAGAGGCTGAAGTGAAGCACTGTAATGAATGATAAGGAGTAGTGAGAGCTCAAATGTGAAAAATACACATAGTTCAAATGCTAAATAGGGTGAAAACCATAGATCAATACTCACAGTAATATATGCAGTAAAATATAAATATAGAAGCTAAATGCTTAAAAACATTGCTTAGCCTGTGCATATGAGAGACCTGAGAGTGGATCTGAAGTGAGGTCGAGTTTCCGCTAATCTAAGAGCAAAAGAGAACGTAATAAGTGAATAAAAAATGTAAGATATGAATGTCAAATTGAGTGGATCTATGAGAGAGTAGTGCGGTGAAAAGTGTATAAATGCAGCTTAGATGTGTTTTGGAGTTGCTACATATCAGAAGACAAGAATATATGAAGACATAATGAGCCAAGTTTCACAAATGTGAGACACACACAAAGTATGAAATATTTTTGTAGAGGTTGATGTAGAGAAAGAGATAAAAAAGAGCATATTTGAATGTTGAGATTAAATCTTATCCAAAAAAGAAGAGGTGCAGGGAAGATTTGAATTTTGTCATCCAATTTGGGCTAGAGGTGAAGAAATGGTCATATCCCCAATTAAAATTTTGACATGGAAATTCCCAATTTTGCAATTATGGCGATCAACACACACACACTGATGAGCCCCAGAAATGGATAACTATATGGGATCATCTTTCCTCTTATTTCAAATTAATCCACCATTCTCATTAGTTTATTGAATGATTTTGAATATATTTATGCTAATAGAGTGAATTGGGTTAGTCACTTTGCCATGTAGTCTAATGTGTGCTTTATGCAGATTTTTTGGCCAATTTTGGATAAAGTCAAGGGATTTATGAGCAAATGGCAGCCAAAACTCAAGGGCGACAGGGAAGAGGATTTGTAGGGGCGTGTCTCCATTTATGACCCCTTTCCTTGAATCCTCCATCAGCAACTCGGAGCACAAAGGTCCACATTGATGATTCCAAGGGGCAGTCGAGCACGTAAAGAAGGACTGTTGTTTATCTCCAGTTCTAAGAAGTTGAGTTCCTTGATTTTAGGAGGACTATTGGAGGACTCCATTTGTATAAATAAGGAAGCTTAGAGCCTCAATAGGTTAGCAAATTATTAGTAGATTTTCACACTTTTGTGCAGCATTGTGTTCAGCTCATTTTTGAGTTCCTTTTTTAGAACAATTTATGTCATGTAACTGCTATTTTTGATAATGAAGATGAAACAGTTTTTGAGCCAACACTGATCTCTTACAAAGGGCTGAAGATCTTGGGTTAGGGCCCAACCCAAGCTGCCCAGCACCTCCTACTGTGTACTTATATGTTTTTGCTTCAGTTCATGAGTTAATTTTTGTTGCATAGATTCATTTTACTTTGTTAGATTAGGCTTCTTTTGATGGTTAGTATAGTTGTTTTTGTTTCAGTTACTCAAGTAAGTTACTGTAGTGACAGAATAAGATTCAAAAAGGCCAACAACAGACCCTGATCTCCTTTCTCCCTTCCTGGGACTATGATTTGAGGTCAAGGCACTTCTGCTGCCACCAAAAACACAGTTTTTGCTCTTCCATGCAACTGCTAGTGTGATAACTTGATTTGGAAAGTTTGATATATTGGTTTAGATTAAGTTGCTTAGATCATTTCCTGTTATTTTACCATAGTTCTCTCCACATGATTTTCTGTTCATAGGTTACTGTTTAGAATTTTCTGTTTGTAGGTCAGAAATTAGGTTAAGCTAGAAAAAGTTCTGTTTTCATGGTATAGTTAGTTCTTTCTTTGGTCAGTTTTGATAATTAAGTGTGCAAATCTCTTGCAAGACATCTAAAATCACCATACATCCATATAACAACTAGCACCAACTCACTTCTCATATATTTCCCAAGTCATTCGCAACATTTCACCAATCTGCCCTAATTTCTGCGTTTTTCTCCATAAAGCTGCTTTCTTGTCATTTGAACAAATCCAACCATCACGTTTGTTCTTGATCTTCCTTGAAAAGTTATAGACACCTCAAGACCTTCATATAGCCTTCAGTTCCCCTTTCCCATCATTTTTCCCCCTTCAAAACTCCAAAAATAGCTCTCGACCTCCTCCTGTAGATCCTCTTGTAGATCCCTTGCAGCCTCCCGTAGAATTTCATGTGAGTGATTTTTCGAAGTCCAATCACTATGGAAATCTTTAGAAGGGTACTAGGGGATTCTTAGGACCTCTCCACACCTTCTTCACCCTTTGCAAAAGCCAAATCCATCTTCCTTTTCCACCAAACCTCTGCACAGTCACAACCAGATAAATCACAAGCACAATAATTTCACATAAAAACACTCAAAAGCACAAAAAAATGTTTTCTTCCCATTTATTTTCAGAAGTAGCCTGAATAAATGCAATTTGCTTTTTCAGTAGTCAATAGCACTCATTTCATTAGTTTCCATCTCTTTTCTTGCAAAAGTAGGATTAATGGGTGAACTAGGGCTTGCTAGGGTTTGCTAGGGTTTGCGTTTCAGTTCAGTTTTCCTTCTCTTTTTGAAAATAGAATAGCCTCAGTAGAGTTATCTTTCTTTCATCACTATTTAAAGCTTCTTCTGAGAATTCATAGAAGTTGGATTAATCTCCTAGCGATCTTGCGCCAGCTGACCAAATGACAGCTTGCAGTAAGAGCTAGTACTTGTACATACAACACCATCGCTTCCAAGTTTGTTATGAACTACCGGGTTGATAAAAGTAAAGAAGGAATCCCTAGGAGTTGCAGCATTATTGCTACAATACTAGAGCTCACCATCTTTTTGGTGCTGTTGTCGGGGAAGCGTCAGAGTATTTTGTGATTACTGCTTTTCTTATATTTTCTACTGCAACATTCTACTAAGTAGTTTATTTCATTTCAATTCTGCAATAGTAGCTTAGGTATTTCCTGCTTTCATTTCAATTCTGCAATTTCCATTTCAGCAAGAGTAGATTAGTCATTTCCTGCTTTCATTTCAATTCTGCAATTTCCATTTCGGCAAGAGTAGATTAGTCATTTCCTGCTTTCATTTCAATTATGCAATTTCCATTTCAGCAATAGTAGATTAGTCATTTCCTGCTTTTATTTCAATTCTGCAATTTTCGTTTCAGCAAGAGTAGATTAGTCATTTCTTGCTTTCATTTCAAGTCTGCAATTTCCATTCCAACAAAGTAGACTAGTCATTTCCTTGCTTTTATTTCAATTCTGCAATTTCATTTTAGCAAGTTCATTTCAATAGTTGCAATTTGTTGTTCAATCCATTTCAGTTATGCAGGTACAAGTAGAAAAAAAAAATTAAATTAAAAAATAAAATAAAATTAAAAAATCACCCAAAAAGAGATTTCCTTTCATGCCTCATAGGAACAGAGACAATTCAGGAAAATTCCTACCCAACACCCCCACCACATCACACAGTCACCCTTCTCTCCTCTTCGGTGGCAGTGATCCAGAAAAACCTATAGGTGAACCTCCAGAGATATACGAAGATCCTATAGTAGAAGAAGAGCAAGAAACCATTCTTTGTGAGACCATGGCTGAAAACAGAAACATTAGAGGAAATGGGAAAAGAATAGAGGGTACCTTTCCTATCCGAGAGACCAATGGAGACACTAAAATGAAAAACATAAGTCCTTCAGCCTTACCTCACTTCCATGGATTGACTACCGAAGATCCTGATACCTATTAGATACCTATACCAATAGGTTTCATTTTTCATGATTGGCAAGGGAAGTGCCAATATGATCTGCTTTGGTGATGCAAAGATCTCATATTCTTGTGGAAGAAGTATACTTGTTTGGGTTGATGCTGCCCTACTTTTGGATGGGTGACCCAATAGCCTAAGCCGGGTCATGCCATGTTTCAACTTTTGTTATAGATTAGAGAAAGAAACCTCTCCAAACAGCTCAATCTTGGCAGGTAAAGTAGATAGGTAGTGAAAGAAGGTTCCCAACCGCTTAATCTGGGGCCTTGGAAGCAATAAGGGTAGATTTAGATAGAAAATAAAAAGAAAGCCAAAGGAAAAGAATAGGCACAAAAGGGTTTGCAAATCTAAGTGCATTCCTCCTTGGAGTAACAAAAAATGCTAGGCAATAGAGTGGGTAGGTAGAGGGGGTTGCAGAAAGTTTGGTTCATGGCCTTGCATTGGCCTAAAGCAAAGGTAAAAACATGGTGCCATTACAAATGGCCTATTTGCAGCAGTCTTGCAGAAGCCTAATGGAGCATGTCTAACTTCCAAGTCACCCCCTATCACATTTATAACTTACATCCCTATGCCACCCATGTACACAAAGAAAATCAAAGTCTTTTGTTGGTTCTAGTTTCTTTAATAGCCACATTTCTTCTGCAAAATTCTTTTCATTTTGATCTACTTCCTCAAAAATAAGTTAATTTCATATAAAGGACTTAGTATTCTACCTCCCTCATCCACCCCCTTCTTCATCCATATTAACTACTAACCTATCATTATGTAACTCCTTATACCCCCTATTCCCCCTATTACTATGTAAAACTTGGCAAAAAATCCAAAAAATCTATGTATCCCCTTCCCTAAGCATTATAGATCTATGTGTGAATTTAAAGGTCTTCCAGCGCTAAAACATTTAAGTGCAACCCAAAGAGCGCCAAAGAATTAATCCTGGGATTAATCCGAGATTTTCTCGGATTAATAACCTTAAACACACTTTGCAAATAAACCTTTGAAAAAACCCATTTAACCCGTAACACTGAAAAAACCCGAAAAACCCACTTTTTCCAAAGTTCCGCCAGGCGCGAATTTCAGAGAAAATAATATTTTATCCTTCCCCGCAGCCTGTACTGCCCGTGCATCTTATCGATCCGTCGACCGTCGGATCTGGGCCTTCCTATCCGACGGCCCACATCATATCGGACGGGCATCCGCGACCGAAAGTTACCTTCCGAGAAATTGTCAGACGGTGACGTCAGGTCTCTGCCACGCGTCACCCTTATATTCTCTCGGAGCGCCCTCTGACAATACCGCGACCGTATGGAAGGCGGTCCGAGAAAACCCACTTACCACTCTGCAAGACCGCTTGCCCACGCCAGCGCCACGCCCGCCCACATCACTTCCACTTGGCGCCCTGTCAGCACCCCCGACTGCCATAGCTCCTAAGTGTCCGCCACCTATGCAATCCCCGTGGACCACTCACAGATTGCCACGTCACCCGGTGACGTCATGCTGACGTCACCCGACCCTGACCCCACCTGATGACGTCATGCTGACATCATCCAAAAAGCGCACCAATGACCCAAAAGTCCATATTTTAGCTGATTTTCGCATTTTCTCTCATTTTCGCTGAAAGAACTATTGCTCTCCTCTGCATGAAAATTACGTCCATCTACCGCCAACTTGCTGAAATCGACCTGAAGAACGCTGTCGCCTACAACCCACCTGTATTTGTCACCATTGCTGGAAATTCACTAGGTATTTACCCAGAGCATCCCTTCAGAGCTAAGTTATATCCATATTTCTCCGGAACTAAATTTACAAGAGTACAACAACCTGTTTTCACCAGCAAATCCCCGGAAAAACAAGTATTCCTCACAGGTGCAGGGTTGAATTTCACCTGCTGAACTCATATACAGTCACCCTTCCCCAAATTCCCACTCTGTCCGCGCATTCGTGGACTGTAAACCTAAAAAGGCATAATTCACAAAGAAAACAGAGTTGCCAGCTCCTGCAATCCCTCAATTAACTCTTGTTGTGCATTCTGCACCATTGTCACCACAGTTGCCTCATTTACCCTTACAATTGGCTTGACTTCTGAAAAATTAGCCCTCTGTGGTCTCCTGCCCGCTAAAACCAGTTCAACACCAAGTTATAACTACTGCTTAGCCATGGAGATGCCAATAGTCCTAAATGTTCAACCACTGAATGCCCCACACAGAGAGCTAGAGTGGAAAGCCCTAGGTGATAAAGATTACCATATGTTAGACTCCATGCCCATGACAACCAAGTTCAATATTCACCTGATGAATGAATTAAAGGCCCAACATCTCAGTGGGGCTGACACCTTAGGAATTTGGGATTCCCACATACCCATTTACAACCTCCCTCAAGTCAATGTCCTCCCAGACTTGATAAAAAAATGCATGTCTAGCTATGACCCCTATCAGAGAGTCGTCCTCAACCCCTCAGGCTCAGTACTGTTCCATATCACCCCTGAGGCCATCAATGAAATGCTCCACTTTCACACCAAAAAACCCCTAACTCCTCTCTCCATCCATGATTTGATAACTAAAGGGGGCAAGTTGTCCAGTGATCAGATTGTCAGGGTTAATCAATTGCTTATTCAGCCTCAATATCAATCTATGACCATTGCCCTTCCCATAGCATATCCATATCTTAATGAGCTGGGCAAAATGATGGTAGATTTGATCAGTTACATCCTCTGGGTTATGGGACATATGAGGATGTGGATGAAACCATCATGGCAATGTTGTCCATTTTCTCCCCAGGGATGCCTCCTGCTGTATATTATGATTTTGCCACTTTTATTGCCAATAAGATTCATGATAAATTAATCAATCTGGAGAGGGAAAAGGTGTTTAAATACACCAGGTACATATACCATTTATTCTTGTTCTATCAGCCTGATGCCTTCCCTGTCCCTCTAAAAAAGCTAGATGCCCAGGGAAGCCCAAGGTCGGTTGTGTTTTGGTCTTCAGTTTGCCATCTTCTGCCTTATTCACCTTACACCTACTGTGAATTCAACGATCTGTTCATTCATCCAGCTATGACCTTGTTGTTGGGTGTCCCTCCTCCAAGATTGACAGATGAAATGCAGAGAATTCTTCAACTCTCAAAGGCATAAAACATTGGTGATTGGTACTTCTACCAACACCATACAGTAATTAAAGTATATGGCTGTGAGCTGAATCCCTATAGACTGCCAAAATATGCCCCTATGAGACTCTTTGCCCTAGAGTACTTCAGGCAGTTTGGAAATGCAGACTTTGTCCATTTCCAAAGTAAAAGCAAGAAGGTGCAACTAAAGGTGAGGAATCAGCTGGGCCCCTTCTTGTACAATAAGAACGAGGAAGGATGGAAGGAAGCTGATAGGATTCTAGAAACCCTCAGACTTCAAACCAGTTTCAAGTGGATGCCTTATGACCCTAAACACTTCATTTCCCTTAGGAGAATAAAATACAAATTGGGTGGCTATGTTCATGTGAAACTACCTCACATTGAGAAGTATGCCAATGCCCTAAGCTGGAAAGAAGGCACCTTAGAAGAGCCAACTGGTAAAGAAGAAATGCTAAGAAGAGAAAAAAGCAATCTTGAGAAAGAGGCTGACTTGGAACATTGTGGGCAGGTCTCTTCCTCCTGTAAAAGGAAAATTGGAGCAGCGGCCTCATCATCCACAGCCCAGCAGCAAGTAGCCAAAACTGCCCAACAGGAAACAAACAAAGATAAGGGCAAGCAGGTGGAGCAGGAACAACCACCTCCTACAACAGAGCAACAAACAGAGCAGCAAGTAGAAAAGGAGGTCGAACAACAACAAGAACAAGAAGAACCTCAAGAAGAGGGGCATCCTATGCAGCAAGAACAAATGGCTAAAGCCCCAACACCTACTGAGCAACAGGCTCAAGAGAACATGCCTTCTGGGCAAGAGAAGACTGTGGAGACCTCAGTGCTCCAAACTCCACAAAAGGTGGAAAAAGGAAAGAAGAGGGATAGAGAGCAGGAGACTCCCCTTACCATGTCCAAAAATCAAGGGGAGAAAAGGCAGAGATTAAATCTCCTCTCTGAGGAAGAAATGCCTATGGGGCAATCGGTGATAATGGGCCCACCAAGCATGGAGGTATCTGCTAGTTCCTTTCAGCAGGAACAAGAGAGAAATCTTGGAGGAGAGGTCAGCTCCTCAAGTCATCAAACGAAAGTAGAAGTAAGCATCAAGCAACAGTTTACTGATATCAAGAGAAGAAATGAGCCACTCAGGCTCCAAATCTACAATCAGTTGCTAAAGATGGCCCCTACAAATCAACAGAGGCTTATGTCAGCCTATGACATTTCAGAAGGAAAAATGACCATGAGTCATTTCATGCCCACCACGGTGCAGCCACAGTCAGCTGCAGACTACATAAGAACCAACCTGGAGGTTCTTGCAAAAGAAATTCACCCTATGGAACAAATAGAACTCCATAAGCAAACGGGTGAAATGGTCTATGCAACATTGGCAGACAAAGCAATGTTGGCAAAAAGGCTGGAAAATAGCCTAAACAATATAGCTGCCCAACTAGAGTTGGAGAAAGCATCTTCCCTGGCCAAAGACAACAGGATCAAGTCTTTGGAAGATATAATTATAGAGCTGGGGCATGACCCCAAGGATCCAAAGGCCATACAGACGCTACTAAAAATAAGAGATGCAGACCTTGCAGCCCTGAGAAAGAAGGTAAAGCTCCCAGAAACCATTCACCCCCAAACAGATGAGGTCGCCCAGCAGAAGCAAGAACAAGAGATAGCTACATTGTTGGTAGCACTGCACAAGCAACTAGTGCAGACATAAGGGAGGCTGGAAAACACAGAGGCTGCACTGCAGGCAGCCCTACAACAGAAAGAGGGAGGCCAGACTTCTCATCCCCCTCCAGAGGTTATTAACCTTGAGGAGCCTCCAAAGATAACTCCTCCTCCCACAGAAGCAGCAGCACCATCAACATCAACAGCAACACCAACACCATCTACAGAGCAGGCTCCGAGCCTCGACATGCAGAAATTGTTGAATGAAGTCAAGGCCCTCGAAGCCCAGATGACAGAACTGAATGGAGCCAAGGAGAATTTGGCCAAGCTGAATGAGAAGTATGATAAATCAAAGCAGAATGTGGTTGAGAAGGCGAGAGAAATAAAAACTCTCAAGGAGAGGATAAAAGAACTAGAGAAAGAGCTCACCCTTGACAAAGTGGTGGCTGAGATCAGAAAAGTTTTGTGGACCCACATTGGCCAATCAATAACGGACCAATGGCAATACATTGAAACTATTCATGAGCAAATGGAGCTCATAGGCAAAGCACAAAGAGAAGTGCATAGAGCAAGGGCATCTCTAGGCAGTATGCCTGAGATAGCCAGCAGAATGATCAATGTGCTCAATAACCGGACAGGTCTTCAGCTGGCAGCAATTGGGATCTCCAACAGGACGGAGACTATCCAGCTAATTAAGAGGGTCCTCACACTGAAAAGCCTGGTACAGACATTGGACAGAAGGAGCCAAGATATGCAAACAGAGGTAAACAGGTTCATGGACAAATTTGCAGCATTACAGGGTAGAGGTCTCCCCAGCTTACTCAACAGTGCAGGAAAACTTTTATCACATGAATTTTATGCAAAGAGGGTGAACACATTTGCCACCAATCAGATCAGTCAAGGATCAAGCACCTCATAGGAAACAGGGCCAGCATCTGGGCATAGTCTCTATGACAGAGTAGAGAATTTGTTTTTTATTATGAATGAGATTAGCCATCTGTTTGAAATGCCTCCGAACTTCTACAAATACATAGAGGCAGATGAGACCATGGATGCAATTTTGAGGCATCAATTGCCTACGCAGGATTGGTGGGCCTCCATGATATATTTATTATTATAAACAAGAGGCTTCGTCTAAATTTTGTCATCAAAATATATAAGTCATCACATTCAGAAAGTGTGATGCATATACTATGACCAAAAGGTGGAATGAGCCACCTCAGCATGAAGATTCGGCCACCAAAAGCAGCAATGACAGCTACAGGTAGCAGGGCCGAGAAAAGCTTCAGCATGATAGAGCATAAAGACACATCATTCACATCATTCAGCATTAAAGCAGAAACGCTCAACTGACTCACTCTCCTCGAAAGGTCAAGAAGAGGCCTGACAGCATTAAAAACCATTTATCTTACACTCAGAGTAGCAATAACTTTCTTATCTGATATTTTGTAAAGTTGGTGAGCATAGTTAATGTATCAAGTGACTCAGCAGTTAGATATTTTGTAAAACCTATTTGTATATATTCCCCCTCGCACAAACTGAAAGGGGTTGTTGTTGTTAGTTTTGTTGTTCTCTTATGAAGAAATGAGAACTCGGCTGTAACTTGCAGAAGGATGTTATAAATAAAGCTTGGATTTTATAGGAACTGAGTCTTACTCGTGCATGTTGTGATTGGAACCATTGAATGCTACAGGATTCTAGTGCTATGGCTTGATATAATAAGTGTTTCTCTATCTCTGTTAATTTTTCGGTTATTTGTTTTTACTCATGACTCGCACATGTTGTTCTAAATCTAGGAAGGAAAGAAAAAGAATAGCTCAGGATTTGTCCATGGAGACACCCTGATCTCAATCTATCTTCACTATAAATGTTTTTCATAACTTTCAGTTGTTTAAATTGGAATTCTTAACTGCTCCAATAAGCTCTGAATATCTCACAGTCACTATTTGGTAATTCATTTATGCTACTAAGTAGATATTGTTGTTCAAATTGATATCACACTGTTGGTAACTCCATATCCCATTGTTTCACTCACTAAATTGGAAATTATATTAACAATAGCCATCTAGCCTTGCAGCAAAACTTTCTCCATCACAGGCACCAGAGCTGTCTCACTTTTCTGACCCCATATGCCCAATGGATTAGCTCCTTCTACACTCTTCATGCCCTTCTTACAACAAAATTTCACCAACCAAAGTCTTAAACAGGAAACTAAAACTTTTAACTAGCCTAAAATACTCACAAAGCATATCTGAAACTTAAAGAGAGAGCTCTCTCTGATTATAGATAGGCTAGAATCTATAATCCAAAGGTTGGTTATTGGTTACCCCGGCCGTATTACCTTGGGAGTCATAGGGAACAACCTGGGTGTTAACAACAGGTACGGGGTAAACATTGTGGCATGGCGACCATTTCCCATTGGACTGTGTGCTGTGGAGGGAGTTATGCGCATACGTTCAAATTGAAAATATAATTCGGCCATCCTCATGACACAGTCGGGTGACTGGTCAACAGGACAACCATATCAACCATATGTTGAAGCACCAATAAACATAGTGCACAGTACACCCATGAAACGGTCATGAACTGGCCGATGGTTCTTGCGCTGTTCAAAACAAATTCTTCATCGTCGAATAGCTCAGAACGATTGAGTTTAGAGCTGCAAGCTAGTAAAAAGGAAACTGAAGCGGGATTGAGAAGATATAAGAAGGAAATTGTCCTGAACATAATGCCGAGTGATCGCTGAAATTTCGGGATCTATTCAGGTAACGGTATGATTTGTTTGAGTTCGGCAACCATGGGATGTGATTGTATACTGCCTGTGATTAATGATTAATGATCCTGCTCTTGCCACTAGTCAGGTTAACAAAGCAACAGGGATTCGGAGCACCGATTAATACTCCTCAGCGCTCGTTGACAGCCAGGTAAAACACCGAAACCACGCATTAACTTTAGCAGTAACAACCTTAAGGTCGGTTGACAGCAGTTAATAAACATGGCGATAAGATTCACTGCATATATCATGGCATAAAACACTAGCAAATAGCGCAGCAGTTTAAGTTCAAACATGTTGCATGGATAACACGTTAGTGGTATGGGGCTCGCATGTGAAGTTTTGTAAACCGAAACAGAGTGCAGTATTGCAAACCAAAACAAAATCTATAAAACAGAGGAGGCAGAGTCTAGCTCATAGCACTGAAGATGTTATTTTTATGATGATATGCTTGTTTTGTTGCGCGTTGTTGGTTGATGTCATTATTTATATCACTGATATATCGCATGCCTGTGAATGGAAACGGCCTGTATGGTGAACAAACATGTCTCTATTCTTGAACCTTTTGCCAATATGTGTCTTTGTTTTGGTTAAAACTGGCGCTAGAAGGAGGGCCGAGAGCCTTTTAAAGAGCTGTGTAATGTTTAAGTTTTTAGGAGGCCAAGCGCTGTTGATTGCCATTGATTTCCAAAGAGAGTAAAGGTCGAGCCATTTAAAATCCATTTTAAATGTGCTATTTGGTTTTTCAATTTTTTATTTTTTTTTAGGCCGAGCGCTGTTGATTTTTAAGCTTTTAGATAAACAGGCCGAGAGCATGTTGGTGATTTTCAAATTTTTATGTTGGAGGCCAAGAGCCATCTAAATGCACTATTTTTTTTCAAAGTTTCTATAAAAGCCAAAGTCATTAAGATGTGCTGATGTGTTTCAAAGTTTTCAGAGGATTTTTCAGTGCCAATCAACAAGCATCTAACCATTGATATCTGAGGATTGATAATGAATATCTACAGCTGCAGCTGGAGAGGAAAAGTAGATGCTTAGTTGACGGAAGTGCTCACTATGTCCCGGATCCAATTGTATTAATATATTGTTTTATATTAGAAATGATTGTCATGTTATGATTTAAAAAATTGTTGTGTGCTTTGTGATTGTTTTGAAGCATTTAAAAAGTAAATATGGGCATGTGAAGGATATAAGCATAAAACAAAACTTTGGTGATATGCAAATTGAGATAATAATGGAACTGGATGAAACTACAACAATTGGTACGAGGGAAAAATTTAAAAAAAAAAACAAAACAAAACAAACAAACACACTTTTCACAAAATTCACGCAGGTTTGAAAATAAATAATGGAACACTTGGAAACAAATTTTGAGAATCGATTTATCAAACATTTGGAGGATTCTATAGATGATGGTTATATTGTTTCGATAGCTTCATGTTGGCATTAAAATCATAACAGTTTTCTGTTGAATACTTTTATATGACATACTAATATGCAGAATACAACAGATCTTTCTAATGCCAATCTTTTTACCAAGCATATTTCATCTAACATCAACAGGGAGTATTAATTTTCATGGTTATTTTAAGAATGGATTGATTTTAATATCATGATTACGTCACTTTCAAAACTTTGATTGTCCTTAATATGTTTTATTTGGTATAAAAATTTTGCGTAAGCATCATGAAGGAACTGGCCATTTCTTCTAGAGCACACTTATGTTCTCTTTGTACCAAGTTTTTTACAGGTTACAGTATGATCAAGTATTCATTAAGGAGATTACATTGTGCGCACAATTGGTCTTCAAACGACTAAATTCATGAAAAATTCTAAAAAAAAATCCATGTCCACAACCATTACTTTGCAACTCCCATTTTGCAAAAAGATTTTCCACCAATTGTCAATCCATAAAGCATACCATTTCCATGTCCATTTTTCACAGCAAGAGTATCTATTCATACACCATGCATTTCCTTACATCCATTCTTTACAAGCATATTGTCATTTTCCATGTCATTATCATTCCCCATCATTTCTGCAAATAAAATCCTGCTTCTATGGATACCATTGAGTCAAAGTCCTAGAGTCTAATTATCCTTGTACCTTAATGGCAATTACTCTTGCCAATGAACAATGGGAGTACATTAATATCCTTTGTTCGTTGGATCTTGTAGGTGACTCGACCACGAAAAATTTATTCGTACCTACAAAGATGTGTTAGGCATCCTGACTCCCATTGGAATCAATGGTGGGAGCTCTTGTGTTGGCTAGGGGAATTCATTAATGGCCACTAAGTCAACAAATTCTTGCTATGTTCGACACCGACACATTTATTCACATAGTAAGATTTATGCCATCGAGCGTTGAAGACTTGAAGACCTATGTTTTGTAGCAGATGAAGCAGATTTCCTTTCATTGCTTTTTAGTTTGTTAAGACTTGAGGACAAGTCAATAAATAAGGTTGGGGGGAGGAAAATGTAACTTATATATTTTGTATACCTTCCAAGCCTTATATATTTTTAGGCATATTCAGCAGACTCATCAGATTCATCATCCAGCAGCAGAGGATCCAACAGCAGATACGACTTTCAGCCATGTTTAGCAAACTCCTCAGATTCATCATCTAGTAGCAGAGGATCTAGCAGTCGATACGACAATACAGATCCATCTTTCATCCACAACTTGAAGAAGAAGCTTCAAATTAGAATTGCAGCATCTGAACATGCATGATTCATCCACTTCTGTAGGTAAGTAAGGTATGATGTTTTCTAACCTTTAATATTGAAATTCTTTTTAGATGCTAAAATGATGATATTTGGAAAATATTCCACTATTTCACTATTCCCTTTCTCATTAAAAATTGCCAAAAACCATCAGTTGGGGAGGGGGGAATTTCACACTTCATTTTTTTCCTCATTCA
>APFE031745096.1:46026-63877 GCA_000404065.3 Pinus taeda
TGGCTTGATATAATAAGTGTTTCTCTATCTCTGTTAATGTTTCTGTTATTTGTTTTAACTCATGACTCTCACATGTTGTTCTAAATCTAGGAAAGAAAGAAAAAGAATATCTCAAGATTTGTCCATGGAGACACCCTGATCTCAATCTATCTTCACTATGAATGTTTTCCATAACTTCAGCTGTTTAAATTGGAATTCTTAATTGCTCCAATAAGCTCTGAATATCTTACAGTCACTATTTGGTAATTCATTTATGATACTAAGTAGAGATTGTTGTTCAAATTGATATCACACTCTCAGTAACTCCATATCCCATTTGTTTCACTCGCTAAATCGGAAATTATATTAACAATAGCCATCTAGCCTTGTAGCAAAACTTTCTCCATCACAGGCACCAGAACTATCTCACTTTTCTGACTCCATATGCCCAATGGATTAGCATCTTCTGCACTTCTTCATGCCCCTCTTACAACAAACGTTCACCAACCAAAGTCTTAAACAAGAAACTGAAACTTTAAACTAGCCTAAAATACTCACAAAGAATAGCTGAAACTTAAAGAGAGAGCCCTCTCTGATTATAGATAGGCTAGGATCTATAATCCAAAGGTTGGTTAGTGGTTACCCCGGCCGTATTCCCTTGGGAGTCATAGGGAACAACCTGGGTGTTAACAATACCTTCTTATTTGAATTTTTTTTTCTCTATCGAACCTATGACTATGCAGAAGATAAGCAGAAGTTGAAATTGTTTCCTTCTACCCTCAAAGATGCAGCATTGCGCTGGTTCATGGGGTTACCTAGAAACATCATCACAACTTGGGCTCAGATGCAGCAAGCCTTTGACAACAAATATTGTGACTACTGTAAGTCAAAGGATACCAAGGAAGAAATCTTCTGAATGACCATGGGAAGTGATAAATCCTTAGAAGACTATGAAGAGAGGTTTTAGCTCAATTGTAAAAGGGTCAGGTGCACACTTGACCCTGAATCTCTGAAGTTGGTCTTGCTTAGAGGAGTCCCTGAAGACCTTCTAGATACCCTCCATTTGTTGGTTGGGGGAGACATCTACCAACTAACTTAAGATGACATAAAGGCTGTGTTTAGAAACCATTCTAGGGCAGCCATAAAGAGAGGTAGGGGAAGTCAACCTTTAGCCATTACATCCTCATCCAGTTCATCTCTTAGAAGCGAATTTGATAATCGGTTGGAAGATTTCAAGAGCGAGATGAGGCAGAATCTTACCATGCAAATGGATACCTTGCATATCAAAAGAAAACAAGAGGAAGCCGAGAGGGCTTTGGCCATATTTTGTCCTAGGTGCACTAGAAGGCATCCTAGGAATGAATGTCCATTAAACTCTATAGAAGTGTGTTCAGTCTGTCAAGAAGACCATTCTACGAATCAGTGCCATTCCTTGCCCCGACTTAAAGCTACATATTAGGGGGCCGAAGGAGCCACTAAACCACTCTACTTCATAAACCAAAGGAGGCCACATGGGCCTAGACCTTACCAGCAGGGAATGCAAGAGACATCCCAGACATATTAAAACCCCAACCAAGCCACTTCCATGCCTTCTTGGGGTCCCACTACTCATCCTTCCTAGTCCACACCCCCTCCTTGGTCATATCCATCTCAATACCATGCTCAACCAACCGCTCATTCGTTTCACTCTTATGCTCAACCATAGCCTCAGTGGAGTGCACCTCATTAGGGGTGGAGGCCCTAATACAATTCTCCTCCTGCTCTTTTTCCTCCACCACCTGCTCAACCACAACCATTGCCTCCTTCTCCACCAAGGCAACCTTAAATACTTGCTCAACCAAACCCGAACCCCAATAACAAACATGCCCAACAGGTATATAGTGGAGAAACATCATGCTCGACCTATGTTGTGGAGATTCAAGAGATTAACCTATGATCTGGGAAGGTTCTCCCAGATAACCAACCTCCCCCTAAGGAGGATGAGGAAGAAAAACGGGAAAGTGAACCAAAAGCCACTCCACCCTTTCCTAAGAGATTAATTAGAACCACACAACCGACCCCAAAATAAACTGAATTTTTGGGAGAATTAAAACAATTATGTGTAAATATACCACTTCTCCAAGCCATAAAGGATGTGCATATATACAACAAGATGATCAAGGAGAAGTGCTTCAGGCACCCAGGCAGGTGCAGGAGAGATGCTCCAACTATCAATGTCATAGGGCAACTATCCGACCTGATGTTGGGGCAGGTAATCTGTCCGAAATATCTAGACCCTAGAAGTCCTGTAGTTGATGTCCACATCAATGGCACCATAATCCCCCATACCTTGATTGATCTAGGGGCTGCCATTAATGTGATGACCAAGGACACTATGCTCAAGCTCAACCTTCAGGGTTCCCTGAGAAAGACCACAACAGTACTACAGTTAGCAGACTGCTCCACCATGACCCCTGAGGGGATTGTGGAAGATGTAATGGTCTTCATTGATCCTTGGGAGTACCCTGCTGATTTATTGGTTCTCCAACCAAAGGAAAAGCTCACTAGGTATCCTCTCATCTTGGGAAGACCTTGGTTGGCTACTGTAGATGCCTACATTAGTTGTCGAGCTGGGAACATGACAATCAAGAATGGGCATATGTCCAAGCAGCTAGTCTTATATCCTCCTGCCCAACCTTTGTTAGAACATGATTTACCTCTCTGGTTGGAGGAGGAAGATGAGGATGAAGTCTATTCCGCACCACTGTGTGTAGTAGAAACTACCATGGGGGGCCCACAAATTGAGGATGATCTTATTGAAAACTTGATTCAGAATCCACCCCCCAGTGTGTTGCCATTAGGAGAGCTGGTGGAAGAAATCCAAGCAAATCCTTTAGTTGATCTCTGTATGGCTGATCTAACCTCTCTTTGAGTTAAGAATGTGGGATTTGGCCTAGAAATAACCTTGAATATCAAATCATCCCTATCCACCTCTTAGGAGAAACAAATATGTGGCTTATTGAAAAACCACTTGGATTATTTTGCTTGGAGCTATAAGGAGATGAAGGGAGTGCACCCTTCAGTCTGTACTCATCACATTTACATTAAGGAAGTCTGCAAACTAGTCATACACCCTCAAAGGAGAATGAATCCATCCCTTAAGGACATTGTCAAAGAAGAACTACAAAGGCTGCTGGATGCAGGATTCATCTACCCTATCTTTGACAGTGAATGGGTCTCTCCTTTGGTGCTAGTGCCGAATAAAAACGAGAAGTGCAGAATCTGTGTTGATTATCGGTAAATAAACAAGGCCACCAAGAAGGACCATTTCCCTTTTCTTTTCATAGATCAAGTGTTAGATGCCTTGGCAGGGAAGAAGTTCTTCTCCTTCCTAGATGGGTTTAGCCAGTACAACTAGATCCAAATCAGCCTGAAAGACCAATATAAGACCACTTTCACTTGTCATTGGGGTACCTTTGCATACCAGATCCTTCCTTTTGGGTTGTGCAATGCTCCCTCCACTTTCTAGAGAGCAGTACTGAGTATATTTGCTGAACTGGTTCATGATGTAGTGGAAATCTATATGGATGACTTTACCCCTTATGGTTCTAACTTCTAGGAAGCTTTTTCTAACCTGGGAAAAGTTTTGGACAAGTGCATTGAAATGAACCTATCCCTCAGTCCTAAAAAATGTGAATTCCTGATGACTGAAGGGACCATGCTAGGTCATGCAATCTCTCAACAAGGATTAGAGGTGGACCCCAACAAACTAGCCATCATCCAAAGGGTCCCACCTCCTAAAAAGGTAAGATATGTTTGAAGTTTCCTAGGTTTAGCAGGGTATTATAGGAGATTCATTAAGGATTTCAGTAAGCTAGCCTCTCCATTGTTTGGTCTTCTGGGAAAAGATGTTGAGTTCATATGGACTGACAACTTTCAAGAGGCTCTCGATACCTTCAAAAGTAAACTGGTGACTGCCCCAATTTTGAGAGGTCCAGACTGAGCCCTACCTTTCCACATTCATACAAATGCCTCGAACAAAGCGATAGGAGCAGCCTTAGTGCAAGTTGATGAGAAGCTGCCTTATTCCATATATTTTGTAAGTAAAAGCTTGTCCAAGGCAGAATTAAACTACACTATAACCGAAAAGGAGATCCTAGTTGTAGTCCATTCCCTAAATAAGTTCAGACACTACATCACCGGCTATCAAACATTCATACACACTGATCATGCTACAATTAGGTATTTAATGAACAAACCAGATGTAAATGCTTGTATTATTAGATTGTTACTTTTATTGCAGCAATTTGATTTAACCATTGTTGATAAGCCGGGTGAGGAAAATGTTGTTGCTGATTTTTTATCTAGAATAGATCTGCCTGCAGGTGAAGAAGGAATTGTGGATGATCAAATGCCAGATGAAAACCTATTTTCTATCTCAGTAATCTCTCCATGGTTTGCTGATATAGAAAATTACTTGGTTTTAGCACAGTTCCCGCCACACATGTCCTCAAAAGAGAAGAGCAAGATCGTGAGGAAAAGTGCCCCATTCACCTGAATTGGGGGCAATCCCTTCAAACTGGGCCTAGATCAGATTTTGAGGAGATCTGTCAGGGAGGAAGAAGTTTTTGAAATTCTCCTAACCTGTCATGATGGGCCTTGTGAGGGCCATTTTGCAGCAAAGAGGACTGCCTTCAAAATTCTACAAGCAGGTTACTATTGGCCCACTCTTCACCAAGATGTAAGGAGATATATCAGCCAATGTGATCGATGTCAAAGGACGGGGAAACCTACTCCAAGGGATGAGATGCCCCTGCAACCTCAAGTGACTTTTGAGCCATTTGAGAAGTGGGGCATGGACTTTGTGGGTCCTGTCAACCCTCCGTCAAAACAGAAATCTTACATCATTGTGTGTATTTATTATCTAACCAAATGGGTAGAAACAAAGGAGATCAAGGCAGAAACAGAAGAAAAAGTAGCTGAGTTTTTGAGAAAAAAATTTCTTCTACAAGTTTGGCTATCCAAGAGAATTAGTCATAGATCAAGGGAATCAATTTACCTCCAATCTGATTGAAGACCTACTCACACATCACAAAATTAAGCACAGAACTTCCACCCCTTATCATCCTCAAGCAAATGGATAGGTGGAAGTCACTAACAGAGTTTTGGAAGGCATTTTTACCAAGGTAGTGAGCAGCAGCAGAAAATATTGAGCAGATCGATTGGTTGAGGCCACCTGGGCCTATAACACCACCTGGAAAACCACCACAGGATTCACACCCTATGAGCTGGTCTATGGGAAGAAGACTTTGTTGTCAATAGAATTTGAATATAACACACTAAGGATGGCAGCTCAGCTGGACCTAGATCTCAGCCATGCACAAAATGAAAGGTTACTTCAGCTAAATGGATTGGATGAACAGAGATTGTAGGCCCTTCTCCACTTAGAGGTAGTCCAGCTTCAAAGGAAAATATGGCATGACAGGCACCTCAAAGAGAAACAATTCTAGGAAGGAGATTGGGCGTTGCTGTATGATTCAAGGTATAAAGATTTCAAGGGAAAACTGAGGACAAGATGGCTGGGACATACATAGTAGAAAAATGCAATGGCAATGGTTCAGTTTTGATTTGGACCATCGATGAAGAAGCCATCCCCATGCTTGTCAATGGGCATAGGTTGAAGATCTATAGGAAGCCCCTCTCCAAGCAAGAATTCATTGAGAATCTGAGTAAAATAATGTTGGTAGTGGAGCAGGTCTTTGCCTCCACTCCACCCACGCCCTAAACACAAAAAAAAAAAAGAAAAAAAGAGAAAAACAAAAGAAAAAGAGAAAAAAGAAAGAATAAAAGATCCCTGGGTGAAAACCTCCTGGAGGCACCCAGGGCAGGCAATGAGGGTGAAAACGTCCTGGAGGCGCCCAATTGTCTCATAAAAAAAAAGAGAGAAAAAATAGAAAAGAAGAAGAAGAAGAAGAAGAAACAGAAAAACTAACTTCTTTTGAATGCACTGCAAATTGCAGGAGGGTCGCAAAAGAAAAAGGGACATGGCCAGGATGAATACACCCCTGATAGATCATTTCTCCATCACCGTTGTCTTTTCCCAGGCTCTAGTCTCACTTGTTCTGGAAATTATGCATCCTACAGGAAGCTCTGTGCATTCTACAGGAGGCCCATCTAGAAACTACAGAAAGCTCAAAATCAAGTTCAGAAAAGGATCATAGGGCTAGAAATTTGTTCAGAAGGCCTGTGGACCTGCCTGCCACAATTCATCCTCCTAACTCTCCATTCCATACCTGCACCACTGCATTTCCACTCACTTCTTCCCTCCCTACACAGAAAAGACAAAATCTTGTTTCTTTTGTTTTTTTTTTTAAATGAATAATAAATGAGCAACACCCTGAACTTAACCCTTACCTAGTGCATGCCAACTACTTTTCCTTCTCCTTCAGAACCTTCCTTAGCCATCTCTTCAGTCCTTGCTCAAGCCTCAGCCAAAGTTTTAGAGGGAGAAGCAGTTATAGGAAATCCTGTAGGATTCCTGTAACAGCTGATCCCCTTAAAAATCGAGCTCCAGAGGCAGGGTCAATGCAACCATAGATGATAAAACATGCAAGGAACTAGTCCTGATCAAAGATCACCAGCATGAGGTAGCCAAGCCACCAGTTCAGAAGCCATGAGTGCAAATAGTAGTAGCAATCCATGAACAGAGTGCCAAAGTCTGGGCATGCAACATCACAGTAGTGACTAAAAGGTAAGTGACGAAACTCATTCCTCTGTTGCATGAGTATAATTTAGAAACTACATGAACAATTGATATGGTTGCGATTAAATGAAATCGGTGGCTAGCTAACTGGCCACCCTCATCCAATTCAAGCAGAACCCATCATCTAGTTCAAACAGTGCCTCATCCAATTCAAACAGCATTCAGTGGGTGCAATCGACACGTGTGTTCAGTCAACTCGGGAAGAAAAACTCAAAACAGGTAGTGGTGGCAGTGTATAACAGGAATGATGGAAGTTATTGTAGGCAGGCAGCATGAAGTATCATAATGGCACTGGAGTAGGGATCAACGGTCCGGATGGGGATAACGTACCCTTCCTACCACCTCACCTCGTCACCACAGAACATGCCCGTAAGCTTCCCATAAGCTTAAGTACGTTGCAGTCGATGCCTACATCACCTTTGTTTTCATTTGCATTGTCGTGCTCTCGACTGCAACAACTTAGCTACCACCTTCAGAACCTCGAAATAGTCACTCTCTATCAGTTTCAAAAGCCTTCCGCGTATCGGGCTCTACAGGAGCATTATCGCACTCTATAGGAGTGGAAACCCAGTGTACAGGAGCCTTTCTACAGGAAGGCCAATGAGCAGCTCTGCAGCGAGAAAATTCGAGCTTGAAAAAGGTAGGCTCAGTAAAACCCACTCTGCATTTTATATATCTACAAAAGGTGGTGGGATTTGAAGTGAAGTATTGAGTTGAAATGAAAGGAAAAGTGAGAACATAAGTCTGCTTGTGTTTTTTTTGAAATATATACAGTCTCTCCATTATACTCTTTGCACTGAAATTCAGTCTCTTTCTCCTCCATGGTATTCTCCTGTGTAAATAAGTGATGCAACCATAGGAAATTAATCCTGTAAAACAGTGAATTTGCATTGGGTGATCTGCTTACTTTGTGAAAAGAAAAAACATTGTCTTGTATACTCTTTGTTTTTCTAAAAGATATTGTTTCCCTAAAACAGACCAAGAAGTAAATTAAGTTTGAGAACAGAGTTTGAAGGGAAGGAAAATTGCAAATTGCTTTTGTTAAAAAGGAAGAACATGAAAATTTCTCTCTCTAGTTCCAGAAAGAAAACCTCAATTGTTCCTCTGATTTCGGGTTTGAAAATTTGTTGCCTTCCTCCTCACCTGAAACATTCCAGTAGTCTCTAAACATCATAACAGGGGGTCTCAAAAATCCATGCTACAGTTAGTTTCACGGGTCTAACTATAGAACTTACACCAGAGTTCATAAGAAGAATTACAAGTCTTCCACTTGGGCTCCCCTGGAGCAAAGAAGAAAAACTACTAGGACAGGTTTCTAAGAAGACCTTTTTCCAGCTTGATGAACATCCCGTGGAGGATAAGAATGGGCTCAGAAGGACAAATATACCTTATCCATGGGGTGAGGTCAGCTATCAAATCATGAAATATATATCCTGTGAAGGAAGATACAATATAGTCTATGGTTACCATTTTAGACTGTTACATGAACTAAGATATGGCATGGACCTGCCTGCATCTAGAAAAATCATTCTTCCATATTTTCTCCTCCAATCCTTGATAGAGTGTAGCACCAAATTTAATGTAGGGGTTCTAGACCAACTCCCTCACCATGGGCTCATTAAATTGTTGGTGGAGGATGCCCTCCACACTTACACAATCCCTATAGCCTGGGAGATTTTCAGGAACATGACTAAAGAAGATGACATAAAAACTCTCACTGATGACCTTAGTCCATCTGGAAGTGAAGAGAAGGAACAAAAAGAGGAAGCTGAGAAGGAAATCCATGAAGAAGAACAAAACATTCAATTGGAAGAAGAAAAAACAGAAAAACAGAGAGGAGAGGAGAAACATGACACCACCACAAGTGAGGCTAACGCAGAGAAGAAGACATCATCAAAAGCAGAAAAAGGGAAAACCATAGCAGAGAAAAAGAAGAGGTCAAGAACTAAAAAGAAGAAGCCCAAGACAAATCAGAAAAAGGTTGCCACAAGAAAGGCAGAAACTAAACAAGCAAAGGAGAAAACAGAGTCAGAGACAACAAACACAAAACCAGCAAAAATAGGCAAAACAACAGATGAGAAAGAAGAAAAACAGCAAGAAGAAGTGTCTCCTGAGACACTAGCAAGAGAAGCAGCAACTGTTCTTGCTGCACTTAGTACTCCAGCCAAGCCCAAAGGGAAAAGGAAGAGACAACCATCTATGTACTTGAAAGCTCGAAAGAGCACCAGAATCAAGATGGGGAAGCCTCAGTCACCTTCAAAGGAGCCCATCATAATTGAGGATGGACCTGCTGTAAAAAAGGAGGAATCTCCCCCCAAAAGCCCCATCACGTACGAGAGAGGAAGTTCCAAGACCTATACCTGGAAAGAAAGGATAAAATTAATGGACTCTAAAGCAGTCCTACAGGAGGTGCAAACCTCTCTACAGGAGACATTGGCAAAGCTCAAGGAAACTGAAAAACATGAAAAGAAGGCAAAATAATAGACCCAGGAGGGAGACAAGGCAAAAGAGATACCAGAGCTTGGACCTCAGCCTAACTTAGGCTCCTACTACAACCTTTTGGAAGGTGGAAAGATCATCCCACAAAATTTTGCAGTGCCTTTTTTCTTCGAGCTGGAAAAGGAAAGAGTCAGGACCCATATATGGATGCAGATTGCAAAATCAAAAGGGGTAGAAGACATTAGGCACATGGAAAACAATTTGAGAGAGATGGGTAAAGAATTAAGCATGGTCAGGCATACAGAAAGCATCAGAAAAGCTCAATTGGAAGAAGAAAATGAAATGTTGAAGAAGCAGCTACAATAAAGTGAACCTCAAGGAGGAAATGAGCTGTCAATCTTAAAAGAACAACAACAGAAAGAGGAACCCCATGCACACAATGAGACATTACTAGAAAAACAACAAGAAAAAGAATCCCAGGTAGAAAATGAAGTGTTGATTTTGAAAAGGTAGCTACAGGAAAAGGAAGCCCAGTTAGCCTGCATGGCCAGCTGGGCAATGGAGGCATTACAGTGCAAGCAACCAACCAAATCATATGCATTGTACCTCAAGGATCAGTGGCTCCAATTTCAAATTAAGACACTGGCCCAAAGGGGCACAATACCTTTCCAGGATTATGGCCAATTTATGCATTTATGTGATCACAGTTCAACTGAGGACAAAGCAAAGCTAGAAGAATTTTCCTTGCACAACATTGCACTTACTAACATGAACTTGTGGGATCCAAATGTTGTGTTGGGGGACTTGCAGCTAATGGCTATGGCATCTTGGATGAGCCATGAAGAGAAAAGGGTAGTAGAAATCTAGAAAATCATGGAAAAAGAGCTAAGTGAACCCCTGATGATTAGAGTAGAAGCAACAGAACTCTTGGCTCTCATCTATGCCCACCAACACCTTGCAGCTAATCCTCAAGTTGTCCCTGACTATGTTGACAAGCAAGCTCGGGCTATTGCTCATTTCGAGGATATGGAGAGATTGTTTGGAGATGACTGCATTCATGCCTGCATGAGAAGGTGGAATACCTTGCCACACAACCTAAGGATGAGGGAGTATCACTCCCAAAAAAGGATGAGGGAAGCCATGAGGAGAGTGCCCCTATATAAGCACTCTGCAAAATTTGAAGGCCAATTGGATTGGCCTTAAATTTAGTCCTCCACTGCTGCTAGGACTGCTAGAAGGAGTAAAAGAAGAGGAAGAACAGAAATAGTGGGAGGAAGTGGATAGGAAGGCAGGTTTCCATGATAAAGAGGAAGATATCACATCAGAGGCATGGGATGTCAGGGAATCTGTCAGAGCCATCTAGGATGAAGAGTTAGATTAGTTGCTCAGAGGATGAGCAACCCATTCAGTAGGGGGCTGATGATGAGCCCCAGAAATGGGTAATTATATGGGCTCATTTTGCCTCTTATTTCGACTTAATCCACCATTCTCATTTTATTGCATGTTTTTGAATATATTTATGCTAATAGAGTGAATTGGGTTAGTCACTTTGCCATGTAGTCTAAAGTGTGCTTTATGTAGATTTTTTGGCCAATTTTGGATAAAGTCAAGGGATTTATGAGAAAATGGTAGCAAAAACTCGAGGGAAATAGGGAAGAAGATTTGTAAGGGGTGTCTCCTTCATTTATGACCCCTTTTCTCGAATCCTTGATCAGAAACTTGGAGCACAAAGGTCCACATTGATGATTCTAAGGGGCAGCCGAGCAAGTAAAGAAGGACTGTTGTTTATCTCCAGTTCTAAGAAGCCAAGTTTCTTGATTTTAGGAGGACTGTTGGAGGAATTCATTTGTATAAATAAGGAGGCTTAGAGCCTCAATAGGTTAGCCAGTTATTAGTATATTTTCACACTTTTGTGCAGCATTGTGTTCAGCTCATTTTTGAGTTCCTTTTTTAAAACAGTTTATGTAATCTAACTGCTATTTTTGATAATGAAGATGTAATAATTTTTGAGCCAGCACTGATCTCTTCCAGAGGGATGAAGCTCTTGGGTTAGGGCCCAACCCAAGCTGTCAAACACCTCCTACTGTGTACTTATATGTTTTTGCTTAAGTTCATGAGTTAATTTATGTTGCATAGATTCCATTTAATTTGTTAGATTAGGTTGCTTTTGATGGTTAGTATAGTTGTTTTTGTTTCAGTTTCTCAAGTAGGTTACTACAGTGATAGAATAAGATTCAAAAAGGCCAACAACAGGCCCTGATCTCCTTTCTCCCTTCCTAGGACTATGATTTGAGGTCAAGGCACTTCTGCTGCCACCAAAAACACAATTTTTGTTCTTCCATGCAACTGCTAGTGTGATAACTTGATTTGGAAAGATTGATATATTGGTTTAGATTCAATTTGCTTAGATCATTTCCTGTTCTTTTACCATATTTCTCTCCACATGCTTTTCTTTTCATAGGTTATTGTTCAACATTTTCTGTTTGTAGGCCAGAAATTAGGTCAAGCTAGAAAAAGTTTTGTTTTCATGGTATAGTTAGTTCTTTCTTTGGTCAGTTTTGATAAGTAAATGTGCAGATCTCTTGCAGGACATCTTAGATCACCATACTGTTGAAAATGCAACAAGATGATGGAGCTTAGTGAAAAGAAGTCGCGTTCACTAAGTGGTTCCGCGGGCTATTTTTGGTGCAAAGTCTATTTTTAGACTATGTCTATTTTTAGACATATGGATCATGGTCTATGAGTTGCAGGATACTATTTATGGATGATTGGTCATGTTGGTAAAAAAGATGGACCTCTATTTTTAGACATATGGGTGGAGTTTATTTTTAGACTGCCAGTCTAAATATAGAACAGTCAAATATTATTAGCTCTTAATAATATTTGGACTATAAACATTATCTTATCCTCTTGCATCACTTCAGTTCGAGCTACGGATGTGGCACATGCAACTGTCAGAAGGAAATATGCTTTCTTATGGGTTACTTGAGCTATTGCATGAAGTACTTCAGTTAGAACTTCAGTGATTGAGTTCTGTGGAGTTGAATGAGGAGTTGATGGAGTTGTGTTCAGTTTGACTTAGTTGAACTAGTTGTATTTAGTCTAACTGATCAATAGACTAAGTGATGAGTGGTGTGAATTAGTTATTAATTAATTCACTAATTATTAACTCATAAAGAAACTGAAGAATACATCAGTTAACTCAGTGCATGGACAGTTCAGTTGAAACAAGTGTTAGAGGTGAGTGAAAGGGCAAGACAACTGTCAGTTGTGACTATAGTTGTGCATGTGATTTGCACAATCAGTGGGATTGTGTTGCCAATGAGGATTGTGTGGTATAACCAAAGGGAATACGAATTTGGATCACACATTTGGTGTCATTCTCATCTATTCTCATGCAGGATTATGCAGTGGAGGCAGGCAAGCAGCGGAGGAGATTTGAACCTGTGATTGATTCAGATCTGAGCTAGTTTGTGTGAAACAGGGGGAGATAGTATTGAGTACTTTCGAGGATTATTGTACTATGTATTGTTACATGTCCTCAATCAATATAATATACAGATAGTTGGGGGCTTTCAGCTGTATGTTTTCCCTGGGTACATACTGTGTTGATATGTGTGATTTGTTAGCCTCCTGCTCATAGCAGGTATTCATCTTTCATGATCGATATGTTTTCAGGCCAAATATGTCATACTGTGCGTGCCGCAATGTTCCATATTTGCTACTGAGGCAAGGAGGGCACAAACCTTGTCTGCAAACATTTGAGACAGCCCAGTGTGATAACCGAGACCCAGACAAGATGGAGCACAAGAGTTCATTCTTCAAATGGTTGGTATTGGAATGTCCAGTGGTTTGGTTGTGCAGGGATCTATAAATATAATCACAAAAGCATTGGAAGTTGTTGGTTGCAAAATGGAGTTATTACCTGATCCAACAACTGTCCATGAAAATGCGTATCAATGTAGACAATGTTGTAACATAAACTATGAAAATCTGGACTCATTTCTATGTAATGAATGTGGATACAGTAAGTATGGCCGTTTTGAATTCACTTTCATGGCAAAGCCAAGTTTCACTTTTGATAACATGGAAGATGATGAGGACATGAAGAAGGGATTGGCAGCAATTGAGGCAGAATCTGAGAATGCCCACAGATGGTATCAGCAACTTCTGGGTTTCAAAAAACCTTTGCTTAAGCTTGTCTCGAGTATTGGCGAAACTGAGATGGACTCTCAACAAAAAGATTCTGTTCAGCAAATGATGGTCTCATTACCTGGTTCTCCATCACTCAAAATAAACAGGAAAATTGCACTGTCAATAAAGATCTTAAACTGGATGGATGTCAGGAAGTGTTATGCAGCTATATCAGTAATCCCCATACAACATTTGTGAGAAAATATGCACGGAGGTTGTTTTTGCATTGGTGTGGAAGTAGAAGTCATTATTACACTGTGAGGGATTCGTGGCAGATAAATAGAGAAATCAAGAGATTGAACAAGCTTCTACATAAGTCTGGGGGTCTCCAGAAATCATTTTCATATGAGAAGGGCATGAAACTAGTCAAGTGCTTGTCTGCTATTTTTGAAGTTGCAACAGCCAAGCCTCACAACTGGAAAAAATATTGCTCTAAACATATTGATGTGTTACAGTTGTTGTTGAATGGAATATTTTCCTTTGGTGAGGAATCTGTTCTTCAGACTTTGAAACTACTCACTCTAGCCTTTTACACAGGAAAAGACCTTGGACACTCACTTCAAAAAGTAGAAGTCGTGGATTCAATTTCAACCCCTACTAAATCAGTATCTCAGTTGTCTGATAACAAGAAGAAAAAAAGGGTGATGATGGTGTAGGTGATGCTAATGCTGATAAGTCTTTTCTGGACATGGAGCAGGCAGTGAATCAATTGGCATCTGATCATGGTAAGATATTAAGACGCTTTGTTGATTCGTTTTTGTTGGAATGGAATTCAACATCAATACGGGTTGAAGCCAAGTCTGTTCTCTGTGGTGCCTGGTTTCATGGAAAGCACTTATTTCGGGGACTTATGCT
Organism: Pinus taeda; assembly: GCA_000404065.3. Classification (NCBI taxonomy): domain Eukaryota; kingdom Viridiplantae; phylum Streptophyta; class Pinopsida; order Pinales; family Pinaceae; genus Pinus; species Pinus taeda. The sequence goes on from APFE031745096.1 coordinate 60,236, forward strand.
TACATCATTGTTACAGAAAGTGCCTGTTCTGCCATCATATGGTCAGAATATTGTTGAATATTTTGAACTTCTTACTTGGCTTTTGGGAAAGGGGACTCCAGAACACAGTGCCAACTCTCAGGAGGCTGGATTAATACAGGAATTTTAATGTCTGCCATTTCCAGAGAATTTATGGAGATGTTCTATATCTTTTGCAAATGAAAGTGACTCAGGTCAGAGTGTACCATAGCTACATGGTTGTGCTAGGATATGACTTACGAGAGGAAGCAAGCTCACCTGCTGCAAATTGCAATTTTTCTGACAGGGCACATTGAGAGCATCTGGGCTTAGTGAGGCTTAGAATTAGTTGTAATGGTTGCTACCTCCAAATCTTCGGCTCATGAAGTTCCAGGCTGGAGGGGGCAAAGATTGCTTGGGAAAATGAAATCATTCACTGAAAGAGATCGTTCTGCAAAACATGTAGCATCATCTTCTACAAATAACGAGGATCAAGGATCACAATCTGGAAGAGGAGTTACTGGGAATTGTTCAAAGGCTAACGTAGATGAAGGAAGCTCAAGTCACTGCAAGGAAAAAATATATAGTTTGCTTTCATGGAGAGAATCTCTGAAGTGTTCAATGGGTACATTGGAAGATGCAAACCAAAAGATAAAAGTAGAAAAGCTGGTCAGATCTTCAGTACCAAGGATTGGTTCATGTGGTAGGAATATTCCCATGGATAACGTTGTTATTATTGATGATGAGGATGATGACACTAGGACAAGTACTTTTGATGTAAGTTCAGATAATGAACAAGATGACCATGATTCATGTATAGAAATTAATTCTGGCAATGTAATTTTTGATATAGAACTAGATGGTGATGATGAAAGCATAGAAAGTGATTCTAGTTCCAATGAAAGTACAAATTCCTTATCCAAGCAAACTGTAGAGTAGAATCCTAATGCTTGGCCACCTAGTTCCCAATCTACAGATCTTTCTGACGACGATGATGATTGTCAAGTTGTGTTTGAATATGGCAGCCAACCACCGTTTACTTCAATGAGAGGTACTCAAATACATCACAAGCAAAGTTCTTTAGGATATTATAGAAATGTTCAAGATTTGAATACTGATAGTTCTGATTGCGAAATTCTGGAAGCAACTCACGTGCCAGATATTGCATGTCATCAATGCCCAGAAGAGGAGAAACTGCATTTTGTCGGCACTTCTAAAGGAGTTAATTCAGAATCAGGTGTGACTATTTTCATTCCCTTATGAAGCTGGATGCGATGAATGAAGAAAAAATGACTCCATCTAGGGAGGATAGTTTCAATGCTCGAAGCAATCTTAAAGATGTTCAAAATGAACAAGAGATGGTAACACATACATTGTAAAACAATTAGAGTGTATTTTCAGTGATTTGGAATGGAACCTAAGAAAGTTATTATCTAATTTTAAACAAAGAATATTGGGGATATAAGCATGAATCCTCAAAAAAGAGAATCTTCTGTTGGTAATGTGCTACACAGACTGATCCTTTTGGGCCATTGCGTAACGCACTGGGAGTCAAAGGCTTGATGACAGAATGAATCAACAAGGAACTGAGAGATGGTATGGAGTATTGGACTCTTGAAAGATCCCTCTGCAACGCTGCTTCAAAAGGCACAGAGTGTAGGTCATATTTTATGTTCCATGATGTGGAGGTGCATATACTGGGATCATGGTTCAAATATCTTCCAATTCTCACATTTGTTGAAAGCCACATATATCAGGTCTGTTTTGATAGACGATATATTAATCAGTTTGGACCATGTTAATCAATACGATTCTCCAAGTTACTTTCTAAACTTGTGTATACTTCCAGAGAGTCTGAGAGAATTGATTGGTGATCGTGAAAAATTAAAGGAAACTTCTGAGTTCAAACGTGCCGATGAAGAAGAGTGGACACGCCGACAACTGGAATTACAACAACAAGCAAAGGAGGTGCAACAGTTGCGTATGAGAAAAAGAGCAGAAGCTTAACATGTGCTAGAGATGAAGAGACGTCAAAAGTGGTGTCTTGAAGAAATTTGGGCAACCCAGAAAAAGGAGGAGCAAACAATGGATCTGAAAGAACAGTTTCGTGGTGAAATAACCTCGGAACTTGAGGAAATTGCATCTAATTGCAAAGATATGGCTTCATTGCTTCGGCGTTTAGGAATCCCAGTAGGGGGAGGAAGTGTTAGATCTGGCTCAATTTGGCACAAATTAAATATGCAACGCACCCTTAAGTGAATCTGAGAGAGGCCATTTGAAAATGCGCTGAGAAGCAGCAGCACGTCAGCAGAAATCGCAGATTTCAGTGTGGGCTTGAATCAATCATCCATGCAGAGTGAGGATCATATCAATCTGGATGTGAAGGGGAAACTCAACTTACTGAAGGAACAGCCACCGCCACAATCTAAAAGGCGAAGATTATTTTATGGAACCGCCTAAACAATACCGAAAAAGGATTCCATGTGCAGTAATTACAGAGTTATGGCCATGAGGCCAGCGCACAGCTCCAGGACCACCGTTCAACCATTTTGAGGTTGCTCTCTCATACGCAGCCTTCACTTGCATAACTTCAATTGCCAGCTGCCCCAGAACACCTGTTTAGATATTTTATGCATTCATTACCAGCACAACTTAGCATTTAAAAACTTTATTGCTACAGATATCTTTGGGATCTGTTTTGTTAGATATGTTTTCAGTGATGTTCTTTAAAATTGACAGCGGCTCAAGGGCCAGCATGTAAATATTGCCTATTTAAACAACTCTGTCCATTGTTCAAAGGGTGAGAGGTGTTTGATCGATAATCTGATTTTGAGACTTGTTGTGTACGCTCTAAGAGATTTAATAAACAGAGCTTGCTGGAACATTTGTGTTTGGACTGTCTAAATGTGGATTCGATGGCTGAAGAATAATATTACAGAATTCTCGTGCTTCTTCATGGACTAATAAGTTTTCCTCATCTCTTTCTACAGTTGCTATGTTTGCTATATCGTATCTGTGTCATGATCTAAACTTGTAGGAAGAAAGAATAGTTCAGATGTCACTTAGCCGTGCTCTGCCCTCAAATCCTGCTTTTTCTCTATATTTTCCTTCTAAATTAGCCTATAAATATGAATTCCTCTTAGGCTCATATTTGCACTAGTTTCCTCCGTATATGAATATTGTTGTAGGAATTTCTTAATTGCTCCTATAGAATATTCAATCACGTTCCCTCTGTTAGCATGAATGAAAACTACTTCGCTGTCTTTCATTCCCTGACATCTATTTCATCCTCATTCAAACCTGATATTATTCCTTGTGTAGCTATCCTGCTCTGTAGTCCCTTCTTTGCCAAATAAAAAACATCTTCAGTCCACATCCTTGACTCCATGCCCAATGTTCTAAACCTCTAGCGCTTCGCATGCCAACACTACCTGAATAGATCATCCATCCCGCCAAACTCAAACAAAAAACCATGTGCATAATAACTAGCCTGAAATCATTTCCTAAACAAAGCTAAATCCCGAAGAGAGAGCCCTCTCTAACTACTGGTAGGCTAGGACCGGCAGTCCAAAGCTTGGTATGTGGTTACCTCGGCCGTATCCCTTAAGGAGCCAAGGGACAACCTGAGTGTTAACATAATGGCGA
>APFE031745096.1:63897-80964 GCA_000404065.3 Pinus taeda
TAAACTCTCAGACAGCTAATACAAAGGATAATGGGATTTCTTCAAGCATTGTGTCTCTTGATCTCTTGATGGTGTACGACTCAAAGTTGCAGGATTCCTGTGTATTTCATGGCTCAATAAGTTTCCTCATTGCTCTCTGTTACATGTATGTTTGTTATATTTTCCTGTATCTTTCATGTTTCCCACGTGTGTTCAATCTCTAAATGCCCAAGAAAAAGAATAGTCTCAGGATTAATCTTTGATTACCCTGAGTTCAATCCTAGCTGTTTTCATATGTTTTCTTCAGATAAAGTATTTAAAGAGTATTTCTTTAGTGCTACCTTTAATACTATATCATCACAGTGCTCTGTTGTTTTAGGAATTCGAGTAATTGCTCCTAAGTAATAGACCTCTTTCACACTATCCAACTTAGTAAAGAAACCTTAATTTCTCTTTGCTAGTTGTTTTCCATACACTATCATAACTCACATTTTGTTTTATGAAATACACACAGGCCCTGTAACACTAGCAACACTTAATTCAAGATCTCAACCACACAACAGCTACAGACCCCATTGCCCAATGGATTAGTTTCACCTGCATACAGACTCTAAAAGCTATCAGAAGCATCCTCCCAACCAAACATAAAAACAAACAAAATTCATTTCATAACTAGCCTAAAACTTCATTAAAACAGTGACAAACCTAACAGAGAGAGCCCTCTCTGATTACAGCTGGGCTAGAAGCTGTAATCCAAAGATTGGTTAGTGGTTACCCCGGCCGTATTCCCTAAGGAGTCATAGGGAACAACATGGGTGATAACATAAATGGCGACTCCGCTGGGGACCTGAATCATTTTGTTCATCACTGTAAACCCCGCTTTCTGGAGAAAGTGCTCCTTTTCTTCAGAGCTTTTCATGTTTAGTTCTGATCTTCGATGGTGGACAGAGATCACGCACTCCAAAGTAAAGGCATCCACCTGGCGACTCCACTTCATTTTCATTCAAGACTCCACTGAGGAACGAACCAATTCTACAACCAAATAGTCCATATTCCAAAGAATTATCAGTAAGACAGGATGACTGGGTTCGTGGAAGATCTTTCATTTGATAAAGCTTTAGATGTATTCAGGGAGAGTTTATCAGAATTTGAGCTTGATGAAGAATTTTTCAGATTGATGTTGTTAAAAACAGCAGGAGGCTCACATAACCTTTTTCTTGATTTAGTTGTTGAAAAATATGAAAATGAAATTGAATTCTTGCAATCTCAAATCCAGTCATATCATTTTCGCGATCCTGAAGATTTTTTTCAAAATCTTCCTTCCCCAAGTCATGAGGAAATAGTACTACCTTCTGACTTACAGATTGAGGATAATTATGTTTCCAAGGAAAAGACTGAAGATTTAGTTGCAGGGCTTATTTCCAAGGATGCAACTATTCCGTCCGACCAAGAAGGCCCAGAAGAAGCTATCCCACATGATGTTTTTATTGATCCTATAGCAGACTACATGGAACTGCTTCTTAATTCAAGTTCTTTAGCATGCTTTCTCTGTGAGGACCAAATACATCAGCAGCGGCCTTTCTATACCACAATTTTGATTATGGGGGCACATGACCGAATAGTGCTTCCAAGTTCATTAACAATCAGTCAGCCAGTTCATCTCTTTCTACAGTTGCTTATGTGGCTGCACTGGTTATTTGATTTCACCTAACAGCAATGTAAGTGCTGGTTAGGATAGGTGGGTAGGATTAATAAGGCAGCCGACAAAGGGAATTTTGCATAGAATAGCAACAATTAAAGACTAAGGCATTATGACCTGTTGTTCTTGACTTTTCGCGAGGAAAATCCATCCCCAAGTGGAGCCACTGTTAGCCTCCTACTCATAGCAGGTATGCATCTTTCATGATCGATATGTTTTCAGGCCAAATATGTCATACTGTGCATGCCGCAATGTTCCATATTTGCTACTGAGGCAAGGAGGGCACAAACCTTGTCTGCAAACATTTGAGATAGACCAGTGTGATGACCGAGACCCAGACAAGATGGAGCACAAGAGTTCATTCTTCAAATGGTTGGTATTGGAATGTCCAGTGGTTTGGTTGTGCAGGGATCTATAAATTTAATCACAAAAGCATTGGAAGTTGTTGGTTGCAAAATGGAGTTATTACCTGATCCAACAACTGTCCATTACCATTTTCCTGATGGTCTTTTTGTTCGTGTTCATAGAAAATTTGAGGATTTCGTTGTTGAACTTACTGGTTATTTCCCACATGAAAAGGAAGGGATCTCCCAATTTTACAATGAATGTTGGAAGGTATTTAATTCTTTGAACTCACTGGAACTAAAGTCATTGGAGGAACCATTGTATCCTTTTGGCCAGTTTTTCTAAGAAGCCATTGGAGTGCTTGATACTAGCCTATTACTTGCCACAAAATGCAGGAGACATAGCCCGGATGTATATAAAAGATCCAAATTTATTGTATTTCATTGATACAGAGTGCTTCATTGTGAGCACAGTGAGTGCCTTGCGGACACCGATGATAAATACAAGCATGGTCCTATGTGATAGACATTTTGGAGGGATAAATTACCCAGTTTGGTGGAGTTTGATGGTTATTATCTTGAAAGTGAACCATGTGTGGCTTGTAGCTGTCCAGAAGTGCCTTATACAAGAATGAAGTTGGACAATCTGAAGTCTGAGACCAAGTTCACTGACAATCGAATCATTGTCAAATGCACAGGTAGCCACACTATCCAGAGTGTCACAATGACTGTTCATGATGCTCGTCGGTCAAAATCAGTTAAAATGCTCAATTTATATTACAATAATAGGCCTGTGGCTGATTTGTCAGAGTTGAAAAATAACTGGTAATTGTGGAAACGTGCAAAGAGTTTCCATCTTGTGTTCAATCAGACTGAATTAAAAGTTGAATTTCCAATACCTATAACTGCTTGCAATTTTATGATTGAGCTGGATTCATTTTATGAGAACCTTCAAGCCTCATCACTTGAATCTTTGCAGTGTCCACGTTGCAGCCGCTATGTAGCAGATAAACATGGTATTTGTAGCAATTGCCATGAAAATGCGTATCAATGTAGACAATGTCGTAACATAAACTATGAAAATCTGGACTCATTTCTATGTAATGAATGTGGATACAGTAAGTATGGCCGTTTTGAATTCACTTTCATGGCAAAGCCAAGTTTCACTTTTGATAACATGGAAAATGATGAGGACATGAAGAAGGGATTGGCAGCAATTGAGGCAGAATCTGAGAATGCCCACAGATGGTATCAGCAGCTTCTGGGTTTCAAAAAACCTTTGCTTAAGCTTGTCTCGAGTATTGGCGAAACTGAGATGGACTCTCAACAAAAAGATTATGTTCAGCAAATGATGGTCTCATTACCTGGTTCTCCATCACTCAAAATAAACAGGAAAATTGCACTGTCAATAAAGATCTTAAACTGGATGGATGTCAGGAAGTGTTATGCAGCTATATCAGTAATCCCCATACAACATTTGTGAGAAAATATGCACGGAGGTTGTTTTTGCATTGGTGTGGAAGTAGAAGTCATTATTACACTGTGAGGGATTCGTGGCAGATAAATAGAGAAATCAAGAGATTGAACAAGCTTCTACATAAGTCTGGGGGTCTCCAGAAATCATTTTCATATGAGAAGGGCATGAAACTAGTCAAGTGCTTGTCTGCTATTTTTGAAGTTGCAACAGCCAGGCCTCGCAACTGGAAAAAATATTGCCCTAAACATATTGATGTGTTACAGTTGTTGTTGAATGGAATATTTTCCTTTGGTGAGGAATCTGTTCTTCAGACTTTGAAACTACTCACTCTAGCCTTTTACACAGGAAAAGATCTTGGACACTCACTTCAAAAAGCAGAAGCCGTGGATTCAATTTCAACCCCTACTAAATCAGTATCTCAGTTGTCTGATAACAAGAAGAAAAAAAGGGTGATGATGGTGGAGGTGATGCTAATGCTGATAAGTCTTTTGTAGACATGGAGCAGGCAGTGGATCAATTGGCATCTGATGATGGTAAGATATTGAGATGCTTTGTTGATTCGTTTTTGTTGGAATGGAATTCAACATCAATACGGGTTGAAGCCTAGTCTGTTCTCTATGGTGCCTGGTCTCATGGAAAGCACTTATTTCGGGGACTTATGCTTACATCATTGTTACAGAAAGTGCCTATTCTGCCATCATATGGTCAGAATATTGCTGAATATTTTGAACTTCTTACTTGGCTTTTGGGAAAGGGGACTCCAGAACGCAGTGCCAACTCTCAGGAGGCTGGATTAATACAGGAATTTTAATGTCTGCCATTTCCAGAGAATTTATGGAGATGTTCTATATCTTTTGCAAATGAAAGTGACTCAGGTCAGAGTGTACCATAGCTACATGGTTGTGCTAGGATATGACTTACGAGAGGAAGCAAGCTCACCTGCTGCAAATTGCAATTTTTCTGACAGGGCACATTGAGAGCATCTAGGCTTAGTGAGGCTTAGAATTAGTTGTAATGGGTGCTACCTCCAAATCTTCGGCTCATGAAGTTCCAGGCTGGAGGGGGCAAAGATTGCTTGGGAAAATGAAATCATTCACTGAAAGAGATCGTTCTGCAAAACATGTAGCATCATCTTCTACAAATAACGAGGATCAAGGATCACAATCTGGAAGAGGAGTTACCGGGAATTGTTCAAAGGCTAAGGTAGATGAAGGAAGCTCAAGTCACTGCAAGGAAAAAATATATAGTTTTCATTCATGGAGAGAATCTCTGAAGTGTTCAATGGGTACATTGGAAGATGCAAACCAAAAGATAAAAGTAGAAAAGCTGGTCAGATCTTCAGTACCAAGGACTGGTTCATGTGGTAGGAATATTCCCATGGATAATGTTGTTATTATTGATGATGAGGATGATGACACTAGGACAAGTACTTGTGATGTAAGTTCAGATAATGAACAAGATGACCATGATTCATGTATAGAAATTAATTCCGGCAATGTAATTTCTGATACAGAACTAGATGGTGATGATGAAAGCATAGAAAGTGATTCTAGTTCTAATGAAAGTACAAATTCCTTATCCAAGCAAACTGTAGAGCAGAATCCTAATGCTTGGCCACCTAGTTCCCAATCTACAGATCTTTCTGACGACGATGATGATTGTCAAGTTGTGTTTGAATATGGCAGCCAACCACTGTTTACTTCAATGAGAGGTACTCAAATACATCACAAGCAAAGTTCTTCAGGATATTATAGAAATGTTCAAGATTTGAATACTGATAGTTCTGATTGCGAAATTCTGGAAGCAACTCACGTGCCAGATATTGCATGTCATCAATGCCCAGAAGAGGAGAAACTGCATTTTGTCGGCACTTCTAAAGGAGTTAGTTCAGAATCAGGTGTGACTATTTTCATTCCCTTATGAAGATGGATGCAATGAATGAAGAAAAATTGACTCCATCTAGAGAGGATAGTTTCAATGCTCGGAGCAATCTTAAAGATGTTCAAAATGAACAAGAGATGGTAACACATACATTGTAAAACAATTAGAGTGTATTTTCAGTGATTTGGAATGGAACCTAAGAAAGTTATTATCTAATTTTAAACAAAGAATATTGGGGATATAAGCATGAATCCTCAAAAAACAGAATCTTCTGTTGGTAATGTGCTACACAGACAGATCCTTTTGGGCCATTGTGTAACGCACTGGGAGTCAGAGGCTTGATGACAGAATGAATCAACAAGGAACTGAGAGATGGTATGGAGTATTGGACTCTTAAAAGATCCCTCTGCAACGCTGCTTCAAAAGGCACAGAGTGCAGGTCATATTTTATGTTCCATGATGTGGAGGTGCATATACTGGGATCATGGTTCAAATATCTTCCAATTCTCACATTTGTTGAAAGCTACATATATCAGGTCTGTTTTGATAGACGATATATTAATCAGTTTGGACCATGTTAATCAATACGATTCTCCAAGTTACTTTCTAAACTTGTCTATACTTCAAGAGAGTCTGAGAGAATTTATTGGTGATCGTGAAAAATTAAAGGAAACTTTTGAGTTCAAACGTGTCGATGAAGAAGAGTGGACACGCCGACAACTGGAATTACAACAACAGGCAAAGGAGGTGCAACAGTTGCATATGAGAAAAAGAGCAAAAGCTGAACATGTGCTAGAGATGAAGAGACGTCAAAAGCGGCGTCTTGAAGAAATTTGGGCAACCCAGAAAAAGGAGGAGCAAACAATGGATCTGAAAGAACAGTTTCGTGGTGAAATAACCTCAGAACTTGAGGAAATTGCATCTAATTGCAAAGATATGGCTTCATTGCTTCGGCGTTTAGGAATCCCAGTAGGGGGAGGAAGTGTTGGATCTGGCTCAGTTTGGCGCAAATTAAATATGCAACGCACCCTTAAGTGAATTTGAGAGAGGCCATTTGAAAATGCGCTAAGAAGCAGCAGCACGTCAGCAGAAATCGCAGATTTCAGTGTGGGCTTGAATCAATCATCCATGCAGAGTGAGGATCATATCAATCTGGATGTGAAGGGGCAACTCAACTTACTGAAGGAACAGCCACCGCCACAATCTAAAAGGCGAAGATTATTTTATGGAACCACCTAAACAATACCGACAAAGGATTCCATGTGCAGTAATTACAGAGTTATGGCCATGAGGCCAGTGCATAGCTCCAGGACCACTGTTCAACCATTTTGAGGCTGCTCTCTCATACGCAACCTTCACTTTCATAACTTCAGTTGCCAGCTACCCCAGAACACCTGTTTAGATATTTTATGCCTTCATTACCAGCACAACTTAGCATTTAAAAACTTTATTGCTACAGATATCTTTGGGATCTGTTTTGTTAGATATGTTTTCAGTGATGTTCTTTGAACTTGACAGCGGCTCAAGGGCCATCATGTAAATATTGCCTATTTAAACAACGTTGTCCATTGTTCAAAGGGTGAGAGGTGTTTGATCGATAATCTGATTTTGAGACTTGCTAGGTATGCTCTAAGAGATTTAATAAACAGAGCTTGCTGGAACATTTGTGTTTGGACTGTCTAAATGTGGATTCGATGGCTGAAGAATAAGATTACATAATTCTCGTGCTTCTTCATGGACTAATAAGTTTTCCTCATCTCTTTCTACAGTTGCTATGTTTTCTATATCGTATCTGTGTCATGATCTAAACTTGCAGGAAGAAAAAAAATAGTCAGATGTCACTTAGCCGTCTCTGCCCTCAAATCCTGCTTTATCTTATGTTTCCTTCTAAAATAAGCCTATATATGAATTCCTCTTAGGCTCATAATTGGCACTAGTTTCCTCCGATAGATATTGTTGTAGGAATTTCTTAATTGCTCCTATAGGAATATTCAGTCACGTTCTCTGTAGCATGAAGAAAACAACTTAGCTTGTTCATTCCCTGACATCCGTTTCATCCTCATTCAAACCTGATATTATTCCTTGTGTAGCTATCCTGCTCTGTAGTCCCTTCTTTGCTAAAGAAAACACATCTTCAGTCCACATCCTTGACTCCATGCCCAATGTTCTAAACCTCTTGCGCTTCGCATGCCAACATTGCCTGAATAGATCATTCATCCCACCAAACTCAAACAAAAAACCATGTGCATAATAACTAGCCTGAAATAATTTCCTAAACAAAGCTAAATCCCGAAGAGTGAGCCCTCTCTGACTGCTGGTAGGCTAGGACCGGCAGTCCAAAGCTTGGTATGTGGTTACCTCGGCCGTATCCCTTAAGGAGCCAAGGGATAACTTGAGTGTTAACATGATTGATGCTTCAATGTGCGCATGTGAATGTTTCTTAATACTGCTAAATTGATGATCAATGTAGAGGAGGTTATGTATTATGCATGATTCCGCAAATAGTGTATAATCAGGATAATCTCTGTGAATAAGTGCCATATTATTCAAAATTTATACACATACATCCATAAAACATCTAGCACCAACTCACTTCTCATATTTTCCCATGTCATTCGCAAGATTTCACCAATCTGCCCTAATTTCTGTGTTTTTCTCCATAAAGCTGCTTTCTTGCCATTTGAACAAATCCAACCATCACATTCGTTATTGATCTTCCTTGACAAGTTCTAGACACCTCAAGACCTTCACCTAGCCTTCAGTTCCCCTTTCCCATCATTTTCCCCCCTTCAAAACTCTAAAAATAGGTCTCGGCCTTCTTCTGTAGATCCTCCTGTAGATCCCTTGCAACCTCCTGCAGAATTTCTTGTGAGTGATTTTTCAAAGTCTGATCACTATGTAAGTCTTCAAAAAGGTGCTAGGGGCTTCTTAGGACCTCTCCACACCTTCCTCACCCTCTACAAAAGCCAACTCCATCTTCCTTTTCCACCAAACCTTTGCACAGTCACAACCAGATAAATCACAAGCATAATAATTTCACATAAAAACACTCAAAAACACAAAAAGATGTTTTCTTCTCATTTATTTTTAAAAGTAGCCTGCATAAATGCAATTTACCTTTTCAGTAGTCAATAGCACTCATTTCATTATTTTCCATCTCTTTTCTTGCAAAAGTAGGGTTAGTGGGTGAACTAGGGCTTGCTAGGGTTTGCATTTCATTTCAATTTTCCTTCTCTTTTTGCGAATAGAATAGCCTATGTAGAGTTAGCTTTCTTTCGTCACAGTTAAAAGCTTCTTCTAAGAATTCATAGAAGTTGGCTTAAGCTCCTAGCGATCTTGCTCCAGCTGACCAAGTGATAGCCTATAGTAAGAGCTAGTACTTATGCATACAACACCATCGCTTCCAAGTTTGTTACAAACTACCTGGTTGATAAAAGTAAAGAAGGAAGCCCAGGAGTTGCAGCATTATTGCTGCAATATTGGACCACACACACACAAACACACACACATATATGAGAAATAAGTTGTGGAGATATTTAATAAATTTGGAGAAAAGGCAATAGTTGAGACTTAGGGAAAAGAAGAAAAAATAAAGTTAAGTTGTGGAGTTACCAAGCATGGAAACCGAACCATGGGAAGGATCAAACCATGGTATGGGAAAAATTGAACCATTGTACGAGGAAAAGAAATAAAAAATAAAAGGAAGGTTAGGGCCTCATTTTGATCATTCTAGTTTTGGCATTTCATTTCTAAATTGGAGGCTTTTTTAAGTTGTTGAGTTATGTCAACTAGTGTTGTTTAACACAGGGATTTCCAAGTAGAGAATCCCAACTCTCTTTCAATGAACTTAGAGTGTCATCCTAGGAGAGAAAACTTGGAGTTGAATGGATATTTCTTTTCTTGAATTTTGTGAGCTATTTCATCTCTACAACAGATAGACCATTTTTGTTGGAGCAATTGCTGCAATATTGTGTCTGGAATTAACTAGAATTTCACTCTAACTTTTCAGAACTATCTTTCAATGATTTATTAGTTATTTTTGTGGAGTATTTTTGGTGGAGTATCTGTAGATTTTTTCGTGGGATGTAGAGTTGGGTAGGGTAATTGTTATCACTGACAAAATTTCGACGCTGAATGTCTGCAAATAAGCACATTAACCCTTTTAGCAGTTTCGCAGCGCAAAACTGTTTAAGTGTTTTAGCAGTTGGAAAGTGAAGTCTCTGCCTTAAATAAAAAATATGTGGTCTATGTTGAACAGCTTGAGGAATGATACAAATGTTATTCTTGCAGATGAGATGGGCCTTGGAAAAACTGTGCAATCTGTGTCAATGCTTGGGTTTTTACAAGGTGTGCAGCAGATACACGGTCCTTTCCTTGTAATTGTACCTTTGTCAACATTAACAAACTCGGCAAAAGAATTCCGTAATGGCTACCTAGCATGAATGTTGTTGTTTATGTTGGCGATCTTGCAAGTAGAGAGTTTTGCCAGGTATATGAATTTTATACCAACAAGAAGACTGGCCGACTTATTAAGTTAAACATATTATCGACCATATATGAGGTTGTGTTGAAAGACAGGGCCGTTCTCTTAAAGATCAAGTGGAATTATTTCATGGTTGATGAAGCACACCGATTGAAGAACAGTGAAACCTCACTCTACACTACTCTCTGTGAATTCAGTGCCAAAAATGTGCTCTCTGTGAAAAGCCAGAACAAACCAATCCAAACCAAAATGGCTTCTCTGCGGATATATTCAATGTGTATGTCCTCGGCCTTCCTGTTATCTCTACTCCTTTTCGGTATGCACCTAACAACATCGTCTGTTTCGGTCTCACCAGAGGAAACGGTACAAGGCGGTATCGTGCATTTGGAGGCTTCTTCACCTGCTCCTTTGGCGGAGAATAGTTCCCTAATTCTAGCAGCAAGTCGAACGCACAGGCATGATCCATTAGACAATTTCAAGCGCTATGGTGGGGGATGGAATATCACCAATGAGCATTACTGGGCTTCTGTTGGTTTCACTGGCGCGCCATATTTTGCCATTGGTGGCGTTTGGTTTATAGGGTCTGGATTGGTACTGTTAGTGTTACTTTGCTATCATTGCTGCTGTAAACGGAGGGTGAAATTTGATGAACTCCACGAGAAGGCCTACACCATTTCGCTCATCCTCCTCGTACTTTGCACCTGTGGAGGAATAGCTGGGAGCATCTTGCTTTATGTTGGACAGGATAAGTTTCATCGCAATATATCTCATACCTTGGATTATGTTGTTGATCAGTCCGAGTTCACAGTCCAAAGCCTAAGAAATGTGTCAGGGTATCTTGACCTTGCAAAAAACTACGGGCGTAGACCAAGTGTTCTTTCCTGTAAGTGACTAACAAAACATTGATAATTTGAATAGAAAGTTGAATAAGGCAGCAAATGATCTGGAGTCCAAAACCAAAGACAATTCTCGGACAATAAGGGATGTACTGGAGAATGTGCGATTTACCTTAATTGTGGTGGCTGCAGCAATGTTGTTTCTGGCATTTCTTGGACTTTTGTTTTCTATTCTTGGACTCAAGACTCTGGTTTACTTTTTGGTACTTGGTGCATGGTTTCTTGTGGCGGGAACATTTATTCTTTGTGGAGTGTTTGTTTTATTAAACAGTGCGGTTGGAGATGCCTGCGTCGCCATGAAAGAGTGGGTTGCACATCCTTATGAAGATACTGCCCTTGACCACATTCTGCCTTGTGTAGATGTGGCAACAGCTGAACAATCTTTAAATCAGAGCAAAACAATAACCAGTAAAGTGGTAACAGTTGTGAACAAGGTGCTAAGTATTATTGCTAATAGTAACTTTCCGCCAAATACTGGCCCTCTTTATTATAATCAATCTGGTCCTCTAGTGCCTACACTTTGCAATCCTTACACTGGTCGGCTGGATGATCGGCAATGCAATGCTGGAGAAGTTGACCTCACAAATGCAACACAGGTCTGGGAAAACTATACATGCACAGTTTCATCATCTGGAATATGTGCAACAACTGGTCGGATATCCCCGGATATTTACAAACAATTAGTACTAGCAGTCAATATCAGCTATGGTTTGTATCACTACACGCCTTTCCTCGTGAATTTGCAGGACTGTACATTTGTGAGGGAAACTTTTAGTACCATAACTGAGGATTATTGCCCTGGACTTCGACAATGGAAGACTGTGTTTTTAATTCACACAGCAGTTTCGTAGCGCGCTACGAAACTGCTGTAGATGATGATTTTAAATGCAGAGCAGCTGTTTGATATCATGAGCGGGAAATTATTTTTGAAAAGAGAGACACATGTCAATCAATCTCGCCTACAGCACATCAGCAACATGGCAGCAGTACATACCATGGGTTATTAAAGGCTTCAAACATGCGGTTATATATCAGAGCAAATTAAGGAAAATTAGGACCGAGAAGCAAGGGACATCTCCAGCATGACTGAGCAGTTAAAAGAGTTGGCGTACAAGGTCGATATGGAGTACTAAAGACATCCAGCTCAGCCATATCAAAAGGGACAGGTGTCAGAGATCAGGAAGAATCATATTACGAGGAGAAAGGAATTAGTGTTTTAGTTTGATTAGGACTTTATGTAATCATAGCTCAGCACTTTTGTAATTAATGAGTTGGTTTAGAAATAGATAAGGTTCATTAATGATAGATCATCGAGTTCTCCCTTCATGCTTGTTGAGGAGACTCAAGATAGGGATAGTTTTGGGTTTTCCTATATATGGTGAAAACTAGGATGTAATAGTGGTTGGAGACTTTTATAAAAAAGACTGAGTTCTCATATTGGTGTATGTACAGACTTATTACAGTAATAGTAAAGCAGCTGTTGTTTCTTCTCAAGATTCTCAATGGATTATATTGTTCAAATATGATGGTGTTTTATTTTCTTAATGTTCTAGTACAGCCTTGTTAGAACATAATCACTCAGAATTCATTTCTAATGCTCTGACTTCCTGTATGTTTTGGCAAGCTGTAGTTTGTGTTAATGTTCTCGTACAGCCTTGTTGTAACACAATCACTCAGAATTCATATCATATGCTCTGACTTCCTGTGTGTTTGGCAAGCTGTGGTTTTTGTGAAGTATGTTTGAACAATCAATGCAAAGAGCCTTGACTTCCATGAAATGACTGTGTATTTGTTTACTAAGTGTGTGAGACTCCATAGCCCAATGCAGACCAAATTTGATGTGTGTCCAACTAGCTTTATTTTCATAAGTGTGTAAAGAGTTAGCCCTCTGTTATTGTGATTAATTCTTATCAGAAGTTTGTGAGAGAGCCCTCTCTGACCAAGGAGGCTAATCTTTGGTCTAAAGCCTGGTTTGAAACAGTTGCATAAGATCTCACTAGGTTGCAGCCCTTAGTACTAGTTTTGTGACAACATTTTGGTGCGTCTGCCGGGAGTCTGAAGATTACTCATTCCCGAAAAAGTATGTTGCTGAACTTCTGAAGGTAGCAGGAGCTCAGAGGAATTTTTGAGGCTGCAAATCTACCTTGGCGACTCCATTGTTGAAGAATTCAAAGTTCATACATTCATGGTGATTCCACTGGAGTTATGAAGGACCCCGAAGCTGCCATTCTTAGTTCAAGGTATGCATGCATAGATTTCTCAGGAATTCATGGTTTCCCAAATCATTTTCCCAAGGATGCATATTTTCTAAGGAATGGTCCAAAATTCAATGGAGAAGATTTGAGTTTAACATGGAAGCATATATTATATTTTTGTCATTTTGCTGAGCTTCTTAGAATTAAACATGAGGATGTTTGCATTATGTTATTCTATGATTCATTTCAAGGGAAATGCAAACAATGGATTGAAAGTTTTCCTGCCAAATCCATTAAGTCATTTGAAGACTTTTGGTGTATGTTTGTGGACGAATGGATAGATAGGTCAGAGGTGTTGGCAAGTTCTCTTTCAGTTCAAGGTTTCAAACTATGGAATAAGGATCATGGTAATGGGGATGCAAATGAAAATTTTTCTTTGTCTTTGTCCTCTTATCTAAAATCATTTGACTGCAATTCAGAAGATAAGATGAAATTTTTGGATGAAGTTGCTAAGGACATTGAGAAAGATATTGAAGGTCTAGAAGGTCAAATTCAGGCGTACAGTTTTCATAATCATGATCATTATTTTCAGAAGCTTTCTGTGACAGAGCACAAAGAAAGAATGTTGCTTCCTTTCTCTTTCACGTTTGAGGAACTGAATGCTGTTGTTGAAGATCAGTTTGCACAGTCAAAAAGTTATAAGGGAAGTCAAACCGATCGTGTGCTCTGGGATCCTATAGCTGATTACATGAAAGAGTTTTACTCTCCAGTGTTTCAGTTTTTCTATAAAGATCAGAGGCCAGCACTGAGTTTCAGGAAGCAGTCTTCTTATGCTGGGCCATTTCAGTGGCAGTTATCACATCATCATATTGGCTCTGAATTCCAATGCAGTCTAAGGAATCAGATATCAGATAAAACAGAGGATTGGCTACATTGGAAATTTCATATTAATTGAGCAGAAGGTGTTTGAAATTGTTAGGGTAGGTAGGTGTAGGTAAATGCAAATAAGCTCAAGGTCAACTGAGCATTTTTCAGTAGAAGTAGTTTTCTTTCTCCTACAGTCATGCTTGTCAAGCAAATTTCTGTTTGTCGCAAATGGATAAGGCACTGGATCTGCATGTTCTTAGTGTACCACAAGGGCACACTATCCCAAGTGGAGCCACTGTTATCACTGAAAATACTATTGCCAAAAAATTGTTTAGCATACCCTAAGGACAAGGTGTTTTTGCAGTGCAGGAATACTCTTTAACAGTTTCGCAGCGCATAATGTTCAAGTGTTTTCGTAGCGTAAATTGAAATCAGAGTTTGAGCAATCCACGTTCCCACAAGCTCTGCATCACAAGGAATTTGCCTGAAGAGCTATATGGTACCATACTCATGTGTACGAAAGATAATTAACCTGTACAAAAGGATCCTATGATCTATAAATTTTGCAATTCCTTAGATAGCTACCGTGCAGAGAAATTGTGATCCCTGCGAAATTAGAATTCTTCAGGGCTAGGAATCGTTAAAGAAACTCTATGTCATTGGGCAAATCGTGGTCTTCATGTGAAGTACAGTCAGTGAGAGAAAATAATGAATTCATGAGTTTCGGTTCCTCCCTGACGATGACATTCTTTCTCCCATGCATCTATGTGTTGATTCAACATCTCTCCAAATTGTGCCAAGGTCTCATTAAGAATTGGAAGGAGACTCTTCTCTATCTTTACAACAGGGCTTCTTGTCTCAAGGTTGTTTACCGCCTGCAAGTTGCAATATAATATGTTAGCTTCTAATTGTATAAATTTTCTTATCATTCATCACTCGAACAATACGATGCTACAGTGCTCTCCTTCATGGGTATTTACTAGCCCTGAGATTGTCGGTGGAGATGAAAATAAACTGCAGGTTTTGTCTTCGGGAGAAGTAGAAGATAAGCATAAAGGGATTCAAAGTGCCGGGTCATTCACTGATTTATGTGGACATTTTCTTGCAGAAAGCTCAAAGGTTACCGTGGATAGCCAAAAAACTGCACTTGGCAAAGTATGAAGAACTGATCGACTTTGTTATCACGAGAGATCGTCTCTCGGGCCAGCCACGAGGATTTGAGTTTGTGACCTATGCTGCCACGTATGTCATGGGTAAAGTTGAAGTCGACTTGGCACTTTCTGGCGGTTTGAAACAAAGAAAAAATAAGCAAAAGCAGGTTGCAGGCCTCAATGAAGTTTAGAGATGTGTGTTTATAGTCTCGGGTTTTGGTTCAGAGAGGATGTATAAATGAGTTGTCGGTTTCAACAGCGTGTTCAGATCTTGGTGTCTTTTTCGGCCATCCGCGGGGTTATTAGTCTTTGTAGAGAATTTAGTGGACTAGTTCTAGCCTGTGAATTCTTCGGTGCTCCAAAATCTTTTGCTGATAATTTAAATGTTAATTCTGATTGCAGAAACCTCACTATCTCATGTTCGAGGAGCACTTGTTAGCGTAAATACTCTTATGGTCACGACTGGCCAGTTTGTCTCCTATCTTGTAAATTATGGATTCACAAAGGTTCCAGGAACATGGCGCTGGATGCTAGGAATGGCTGGTGTACCTGCAGTTCTTCAAGTACTTATATTCACATGACTGCCAGAATCACCCCGATGGCTAATTAGAAAGGGAAATGTTGATGACGCTATCCCTATTTTTCAAAGAATTTATCCTCCAGAGGACTTGAAGACTGAATTAGAGAAGATTATGGATGCGGCAGAGACTGAATCTGGTCCTGATAGAATTGCAAAGGATATAAGCATTGGTGATATATTGGGTTCAAAGGAGATGAGACTAGCACTAATAGCAGGTGTTGGAATGCAGATTTTTCAGCAGTTGGTGGGTATTAATACTGTGATGTATTACAGTCCATCTATCATGGAGCTCGCAGGATTTGCCTCTCATAGAATAGCTTTATTGCTGTCATTAGTTGTTGCTGGTGTTAATGCATTGGGCACAATTGCTGGCATCCTACTGATAGATCGATCAGGAAGAAGAAAACTTGCACTATCCAGCTTGATTGGTGTAACAGGAGCCTTACTTTTGTTATCAGTGGGGTTCTTCGTGACCACTACTGACTCACCCAATGTCATGAGACCAGAAAATACTTTCAGAAGCGAAATTTTATGCCCAGCCATGCAGACCAAGCAAAGTGTATCTAGATCTCTGTCTTGCGTTGACTGCCTGCATGCAGCATGCGGGTTTTGTGCTGCTCCTGAAAATAAGATGGAACCAGGTAGCTATTTAATTTACAATGCAACTGTCGCTGGCATCTGCACCAGTGTTTCTAGATCATGGTATACACAAGCATGCCCAAGCCAGATATTAAAGAACGAGACATATCTGGTACTCCTTTTTCAGGAAATGAAATTGAGAATAAGGTGTACAAACAGAGTAGGGTCTTGGCTAAAGAGGATAAGACACAAACTGAACATGAGAGAACTATCGGTCAAGATAGTCAAACTTGTAATCAGCTTTCTGTTGAAGTGTGCCTGTGCTAAATGTTTCAAGTACAGTTCAAGGTGGGACAATTTTCAGAAAGTGGAAGACTGTGTTTTTAATTCACACAGCAGTTTCGTAGCGCGCTACGAAACTGCTGTAGGTGATGCTTTTAAACACAAAGCAGCTATGCTGGTGAGATGACTGAGAAACTTGAAAGAGAGACACCTATCTATCAGTATAACCTACAACACATCCAATATGTGGCAGTCCGCTCTATTTTGGTCAATTAAGGATAAAAGGCAAGCTCTTTTAGATTCGAATATGGTGAGGCAAATCAAAGACTGACAAATAGGAACAGTTTCCTATATTTCAGGATGACGGAAAACATATTATATTAAGAGCCAACAAGCAACTGCA
Source organism: Pinus taeda (assembly GCA_000404065.3). Lineage (NCBI taxonomy): Eukaryota > Viridiplantae > Streptophyta > Pinopsida > Pinales > Pinaceae > Pinus > Pinus taeda. Next base: position 80,714 of record APFE031745096.1, read on the forward strand.
GACACCTGTTCAGCTCATAAGGTTTCCTGCTCATTTGAAAGGTATGGTGATTATGCGTTGTTAATTGAAGGTTTAAAGAACTTGGAGTGTGGTTTTTAAATGATGAAGAGGAATGGAAGACAGGGGACCGTGGATATAGGGTGATCATTTTTATCAATTAATAAGCTGTCTATACAGCTAGCATCCGAGACCAGCTTGCTCGGTGAATGTTCCTTTAACATATCTTAGCCATAACAGAAATCATACAGCTG
>APFE031745098.1:0-42204 GCA_000404065.3 Pinus taeda
AAAAAGAAAAAAAAGAGAAATAAAAGATCCCTGAGTGAAAACCTCTCTGAGGCACTCAGGGCAGGTGGCAAGGGTGAAAACCTCCCTGAGGCGCCCCTGCCATCCTTTTGAAAAAAAAAGAGAGAAAAAAAAAAAGAAAAAAACAATAAGCAACATGAGAACTTGCATGCAGATGTTCTATGGAGGAGAAGAAGCCTCTCCACTCCAATTCGGGGGCTTCCCTCATGTTGACAAATGATGCCATCAAATGCCTCCTCCACGGACAGCAACATTTTCAAGGTATGTGCAGAGTTTTTGTGATTTAGATTCACTACAGGAAAGTCCTGGATCACTACAGGAAAGTCCCGAAATACTACAGGAAAATCCTGAAAGTCCTGAATCACTACAGGAAAGTCCCGAAATACTACAGGAAAATCCTGAACGTCCTGAATTACTACAGGGAACTTCCTGTGGAAAGTTGCTACGGCCACGGTAAGTTTTAAGGAGGATCTAAACGCTGGGGGCGTGGTTCAATCGCATGCATGCAACTTATAGCTTCTCTGAACACCTCCATTATCAGCTCACACCCTCCGTGTCGCCATGCAAGCCAAGATACCTGCAGAAGAACAACAAACTATCAGTTCTCATAAGGAAACGACTGTCAAAGGAAATCGGGCACCGAGAACCATACCACGCCAACGTTATGTATCGAAGGTGACGAGATCGTGGACGAAGACACCAGGGCCGCCAGCCTACAGCATATACACGAGAAGGGAGAACTGTGACAAGACCCCTCGTGGGGATCCTGCAGCAGTCCAACCTGCTCGAGTAAAAATTGTCCACGGCACCGCTATCTTAGAAAAGATACCGACGCATGATTACAAGACAGTCATTTAGCCGCCAGCAACCGGAAGCACACGTCATAGATCCTAAAGCCGACGGGAATGTGTGGCGCAGGGCGATCCAACGTTCAAGAACTGGTAATCCGTTGCAGAACGCACGCAGGTAAGTGCTCGAACCCTTCCTTCAATCAAATTGCATGATTAGCTTCGATTTGTTTTGCATGGCATAAAGGTGAATGACTGAGCGGTCGTAAGGCCAGTGACTAGCCACATCGGTTAGTGAAAGGATGGGTACTGGATGAGGTGGCAGCCACAACAGCAAAAGCACACGTGGGAGTCGAGCCCATCAACCGTGCAGCCGAGCTTAACCGAATATGGCGGCGGCATATCTACGGGAATGAATGCAGCGGTAAGGGGGGCTGCAGAGGAATGATTGAGTGACATCATCCAACGGTCCGGCGGGGACAGCTCACCCCCGCGCCACGAACTGCGCCGATCCAAAATCTAATCGGCTCGCTCAATTAAATATCCCTGCCACCTTCACCTCACAACTCAAAGAGCTCTCTGTCTGCCTCTGCATGTTCATACGCCAAGCTATCGGCCAACTGAACTCTGATCATACGCCTCTCCCGACCAACAATCTTTTTCGCTGAAGCTTGCGTACAGTCTACAGGAGCAGCCTCTACAGGAACGCGGCTTCTACAGGAAAGTGAAGACGACACGAAAGAGGTGGCAGAAAGGAGGTAACCCTGAAAACTTCCTCGTAATTGGTTTTCAAAGGTGGCAAGGTCGTGTTTTACAATCGGGTCATAAAAATAATTGAACTGTCACGCCATACTATCGCTCCTACAGGGTAGTGCTATAATTCAGCAGTAGTATTTGCGTGCTCTGTTCGTTTAAACTGCATTCTGCCCACATTCATCCCCTGTAGCCCAGACCACTGGTTCATCATGCCTGGGGGGTTCATTAGACGAGAGCCCACTGACATAGCCATAATGAGAGAAAACCAGGCTGTGGTTGACATCTTTACACAGGCACAGTAGATGCCTTTCTGTGAGAAGTTGCAAGGATACAACGACGATGTGGCAGAAGAGTTCCTACGGGGCTTGAAGCCAAAATCCGACGTCCTAGCCATGGTCAAATTCAGGGGATTGAGCCTCAAAGTAACACCCGCGTCTATCAGCAGAATTACGGAACTCCCCATGGGTCTTCCGTGGAACAAGGATGAGCGGAAGCAGAATCAGCAGGCGAAGAAGGAATTCTTCCCACCAAACGAGGAATTCTCTGAAGACAAGAATGGAGTGCGCAGGGTCAGCTTGACACCACCTTGGAATGAAGTCAGCCTGCAAATCATGAGGTACATTACCTGTGAAGGTCGCCACAGCATCGTATATGCGTACCATTTCAGACTGCTCGCTGAATTACGCTACAGGGTCAATCTTCCTGTAGAACAGAAATTGGGCCTCCCCTATTTCTTGCTACAATCGTTGACAGAATGCGCCACCAAGCTGAAGGATGGCGTTCCAGAACAGGTGGCCCACCATGGGTTAATTAAGTTATTGGTAGAGGATGCATTGCATTCCTACAAGGTCCCCCTCTCGTGGGAATCTTTTCGAAATCTTACTCGAGAAGGGGACGTGAAGTCATTGCTGAAGGAAACCAGAGCGTCCAGCGGAGAAGAGCATGAAGCTGTAAAAAAGGGAAAGAAGGATGCTCGCTCCAGTACCTCGACTGCTGTAAAGGAGGACGCTCGCTCCAGGGCCCCGGCCACTGTGCAGAAGGAGCAAACTAAAGAAAAGGGTGCCAAGGTAAAGGTTGACTCTCCCATCCAGTCAGCAAGGGAGTTGAGAACGAAGAACAGAAACGACAAAGCTGGAGCAGGCCATGTCAGCCCAGCTACACCTCCAGCACCCGTCAGCAAACCAAAAGAAAAGACCACGGCAGCAAAGCAAACGAAGAATAAGACCCCTGTCCCTACAGGGAAAGTCAAACAGACTCCTACAGGAAGTCCAAAGACGGTTTCTACAGGAAGCCCGAGGACAGTACCTACAGGAAGCCAGGCCAAAACACAGTCAAAGGAGAGGAAGGTAGACATCCTGGCTAGAGAGGCAGCGGCTGTATTAGCTGGCATCAGTACGCCACCTGTGCAAAAGGGGAAGAGAAAGAGAGATCCTCCTCTCTATTTTAAATGTCGAAGAAGCACAAGAATTAAGACCGGGAAACCGCAGCCACCCTCCAAAAGCCCAATCATCATCAAGGACACACCCGATTCTCCCAAATCACAGACACCCTCTTCTCCAACCGTCCAGTCACCCACTTCTCCAACCATTCAGACACCCGGTTCTCCAACAACTCAGTCATCTCCCACAGATCAGTCACCTGTTTCTCCAAAAGTGCAGTCACCCGTTTCTTCTACGGAACAATCGCCTACTTCTTCTAGTGAGAGGTCCCCCTCCAAAATCACAGTTACCTATGAAAAGGGGAGCCCGAAGAAGAGTACATGGAAGGATCGAATGGACCTAATGGATGAGAAGACACGGCTGCAGCGAGCCCAGGAGGTACTACAGGAAACACTAAACCGTCTACAGGAAATAGAGCAGAAAGAAAAGGAGGGACCCTCATCACCTCAAAAGGATGAGCTCGAACCTCAGGGGGAGGAAGAAGAAGACCAAGGGAAAGAGCATATCCCTGAACCTACCCCTTCACCCAATTTAAATTCTTATTATAATTTCTTGGAGGTGGGAAAAATCATCCCGCAAAAATTCACTATTCCTTTGTTTATGGCGTTAGAAGAAGAGAAGGTCCGGTCTCATACCTGGATGCAAATCGCCAAGTCTAAAGGCGTGGCGGACATAGGGCCTCTACAAGCACAGCTCAGAGAAGTGAGGAGCGAGTTTGCAATGGCCAAACATGTGGCCAATTGCCAGCAGACGTTCCTACAGGAAGAAAACCAAAGACTAAGCTTGCAGCTGAAGGAGCTAAAGGCAGGAGCATCAACATCTTCCAAGGATGTCGTGCAAGATCAGCCAGGCACGAAGGAGCTGCCCTCCAGCCTTGAGGAAGCCATAGTGCAGCTACAGGAAGGAAAACAGCAAGCAGCAATTGCAGAGCAAGCACTCAGGGAGCAGCTACAGCAGAAAGACACACAGCTGGCTTGCATGACCAGCTGGGCCATAGAGGCAATTCAGTGCAGGGCACCTGCAAGATCCTACGGGTTGTTTTTAAAGGATCAGTGGCTGCAGTTCCAAATGAACACCCTGGCACAACGAGGTATGATAATTCAAAGTCCACACCAGTTCTTCGAGTTGTGCAATACGAGCTCAGCAGAGGACAGAGCCAAATTGGCGGAGTTCTACCTTCACAATTTGGCCCTGCCTAATGAGGTCTCGTGGGATCCCAACATTGCCTTGGGTGACCTACAATTAATGGCATTGGCCTCGTGGTTAAACCATGAGGACCAAAGAGCGAACGAGACCAAATTAATCATGAACAAAGAAGCAAAGGAGCCACTGCTCATTAGACCAGAAATTGAAGATCCGGTGACCCTCATCTCGACACATAGGCAATTAGCCACAGACCCCACAGCTTCCCTCAGGTGGATGGACAAACAAGCCCAAGCTATCGCCCACTATGAGGATATGGAAAGATTGTTGGGGGACAATGTTGCTCATGCTTGTCAGCGCAGATGGAATACCCTCGGCCACAGCCTACAGACCCGAGAATATCACACACCCATCCGGATGAGGGAAGCTTTGGCCAGGGTTACCCTCTACAAGAAATCTGTGCAGAGCCTCCAGGCCAATTGGATTGGCCTTAAACTCAGCCCTCCCCTACTGCTAGGCCTAACTGAGGGAACTTCAAAGGCAATTGAGGGACAGCAATGGGCAGAGGTGGACAGGACAGCAGGATTTCATACCCGCAGGGAAGACACTACCACTGAACCTTGGGATGCCAGCGAAGCAGTAAGGGCAATGAAAGACGAGGACTTGGACTGAGTTGCTCAAGGATGAGCAAATGTTTCAGCTGGGGGGTGATGATGAGCCCCAATTTTGGTACAATTCGGGCTCATTTTGGCCTGCTTTACTCGCTCAAACCATTCATCTTTATTTGCTTGTGCATGCATTTCTTAGTTATTTCGTGTTGTTTGTAGGAGGAAGGATAGACACTTTATCCACGTGACTAATGCATTGTGATTCCAGGTTTTGGCATGAAAAAGGGGAACAAAGGCAACGTAGCAGGAGCAAGGAGACATAAGGGGGCACTGCTGATCTGGTGGAAGGATGTCCGCAATACTGGGACATTCCTCGTGACTCCCACCGAGAACTCCGAGCTCCAATCAATCTCCCCTCCGAGCCTCAGAAGTAGCCAACTGTCCTACAGGAACAACAGTCATCAACTGTTGACTGCCTCACAAATCCGCAGTTTAACTTCAGTGGACAGCCGAGCTCCGAGAATCAAGGCTACTTGGCGGATCATCATCTATTTTGTATAAATATGGAGGCCGTAGCTTTAGATCGGTTGTTGAATCTTTTGGGCTATCTTATCATTTTTGTAATCAGTCCAGGTTGTTTCCTTTTTGCTGTAAGCCAATTTGGCATGACATTGAATCATGAATAAAGAAGACAGTTTTTGATCAATCCCTGAGTTTCATTTGGAGACTATAGCTCTCAGGTTAGGGCCCAACCTGAGAGCCATAGATCCCCTCTGTGTAGTATTGCTTCTCGTTCTTTTTCCAGCACTTTGAGTTTATTTGCGCATGCAACATGAATGGTAGTCTTGCAATTTGATTCCTTTGTGAGTTAGATAGGTTTTGGTTGTGATGCAATTCCTTTCATTTGTTTAGAGTAGCAGTTGATGCATGTTATTCATTGGAGCTCCATTAAAATCGTTTGCTAAGGCTCACTGCCATCTCGTTTGAAGATTGGGGTGCAGTACGTAGCAGACCACCAAAAATACGCACAAAACTGGTTGATGCAATTATGATTTGGATTTAGATGCTTCCTTGTCATTTATACCAACCACACAACTCTTCACCACAGTCCCATACGTACTTCTACTTGCGTTTTGGATCACTGTTAAATAAGATCACGGTATATTTAGTGTAGGTTTATGTTTTCTTGGTTTGATCAACAGTTTCGGTCATTTGGTTCATTTACACTCTCTTCCATTTCGTTCATTGCCATCTCTTCTGTTCTGACCTTGCATACAACCACGTTTCTCTGCCTTACACAGCGCTCTGTCCTTTCCTAAGCATCTCCTAATCCTCACTTGGCCTCATCCCTTGACCTCTCACATCCATCACCTTTTCCTCACCTCAGTCCTCCACGGTAAACCATCCTGTAGCAATTCAGAGACATCCTGTAGCAATTCAGAGACATCCTGTAGCAATCCAGAGACATCCTGTAGAAAACCTTGAGTTTCCTGTAGAATCCCCTGCAGACATCCTATAGGAGGTCTTTCACGTGGTTGCTGAGCTCCTGCATGTGGGGAACCTCCGTGGATGGATGCCAAGGGTCCATAGGGACCTCACTTAGCCTCCCCACCTGCCCCACGCTTTCCTTCCTTCTCCATCCAATCTGCACAATCAAACCCTAATAAGTAAGCAACACACAATCACCTCACCACTTAATGAAAAAGCATAAAAACATGTCCTTGGTAATGTCAGTAGTGTAGATTCATGCATTCCCACTTGATAGAAGTAGTAGCAGCATTGGTAGGCGTATTACTCATCCTCATTGCGTTATAGAGGTTAGACTAGTTAAATTAGGGTTTCCTAGGGTTACATGCATTGAATTACTTCAAGTTCATTTTTGTCCATTAGCTTAGTCTCCTTTGAGCTAGCTTTCGTCCATCATTGATAAAGCTTCTTCTGTGAGCCTATAGAAGTTGGCTTGAGCCTAACAGACTTGTGCCAGCTGACCAAGTGACAGCTGCGACAAGGTCTAGTACTTGTGCATACAGCACCGTCGCTTCCAAGTTTGTACGAACTACCGGGTTGATAAAAATAAGAGACAGGAAGCCCCAGGAGTTGTAGCATTATTGCTACAATACTGGGGCTCACCAACCATGAACATAAACTCTAAAATATTTAGAATTATCACAATATCGAAAAAAATTACCTTTATTTCCAATGGATTCTAGTTTGTTCCTCTTATCCTTTGGCACATGAAAGTACATGGGGAATCCAAATATTCTAAGATGACCAACATCAATATTGATACTTATGAATACTTCTTTGGGAGTATTGTCAACCAGGGCTTGATGAGGAGTCCTATTTTGAACATAGATTTTTGTATTAGTGGATTCTCCCCAAGGGAACTTCGAGAATTTTTTATCATGCAACATGGATTGAGAAGCTTCCATGATGGTCCTATTCTTTTTTTCAGCCATGCCATTTTGCTCAGGATTATAAGGTATGATGGTATCCTTATTGATTATACCCTTCTTGCAAAAATAAACGAACTCATTATAAGTGTATTCTCCACCATTATCAGACCTGAAGACTTTAATTTTTTTCCTTGTTTGATTCTCTATCAGTGCCTTGAAATCCTTAAAGATGTAAAATTATTATTCCTTGTACTTCAAGTATAATATCCATGTATTTTGGGAAAATTCATCCACAAATATCATATAATATAGATAGCCACCCAAACATTTTACCAGCATGGGTACACATAGATCAAAATGGATAGTTGTAGAATATCATTAATCATGCTTTTGCTAGAATGGAATGGCCCTCTCAAATTCTTTCCAATATCACATCCCATACATACTCCATCATGATTAACTTGAACCTCAGGCATTCCATAAATCATTCTTCATACTTTGGGTAGGGCTTCATAATTTGGATGAGAAAACCTTTAGTGCCATATCTCAATTTGATGATTTCTATTATGTACCATTACTCACATCGGTCTTCCATTGACTCTATATAATCCTTTAATTCTTGATCCCAATGTGAATTCATCTCTTATGCGATATTCCATTGGCCAAGTGAGGACCTTTCCTCGTATGAAGGAAACTCCCATTCCTTTGTCTTTAAAGTTAGATATAGGTACAATTTTATTTTTCAATACTGGTACATACATAGCATCATGAAGATGTACGATTTCCCCATAATCCAAATGAAATGTAACATAACTCAAACCCTTTACCAGATAAGTAGAGTTGTCTCCAAGAATGATATCAAGTTAGTCTCCCTCTCAACCATGTTTGAGAGGACTTCAGGATATCCAGAGAAATGTCTAGAGGCCTCACTATCTACCAACCAACTATCAAACAAATCTAGAGGAGACGAACTAGAAAGTGCATAAATAAGTGTTGGACCTTTGATGGTGTATAGGTGGTTTTGTAAGTGTTGGCATTGATGATAGACAATAGTCAACATGATGATTGGGAATTTAGGAGGAATACCATGCTTGTTAAGGTGCTTTTAGAAAATCATCATAGTAGCAGGATTACTGAAGAATCCATAAAATGATGATTACAGTGATCGGCTAGATGGAACTCCATGGTAGTTGCAGGCTTCTTGTAGAGAATGATTGTGGTAACAGGTTTACTGAAGAAGCCATAAAATGATCATCATGGTAGTTGTTGTTCAATTTGTCAATGAGTCAATGGGAAGAGAAGTGTTTAGTCACCTTACAAGAAGCAAAAGGACTTAAAGCCTATATCAGCCCCTCTCCATTGGAAAGTGCTTTGAATAATATTTCCAATGATATGCAGAAGTCGAAAAACATACTCCTGGGTCAAAAGTTATGGCTTGCTGATGTTTAGGGACTTGAAGTCCTAAGAAGGATGGGATATTAGAGATCAATATAATATCATAGGTCAGCATGTTGGCACATCAAATATTGGGGATCGAGATGTTAGTGTATAAGAATAATTGTCGATATTGACAATTGGGTACATCGAAGAGGGTTGTATTGGAGGTTGGAGGAAATCAGAGCCCTAAAGATCGGAGTCTCAAAACTTCTTCAAGTGAGGAAAGCGCATAAAGTTGTGACATCGGTAAGTGTCGATAAACATTTAAAATCATCGAGGAATGCCAAAAGATGAATAAAAAAATATTTCACACAAAATAAAGGGTGACGAGTCCCCTTCTCTCTCCTCTAGCTGGACACATGGCAACATATGATTGGCTCCGATAAGCTATAGTGGCAGTTAACGTCAGTATGACATGGCAGGACACGTGGCATGCATATTTTACTATATTGGGTAGGCTAATGGTCTAGAACCGGGTGACACGTGTCACCACTAAAGAGTCGCCACATGGAGTGATGACATCATATCATAAGTTGGCAATCAGAGGATTAAAGATGTCAAAACTCTTTAACAGTTGGAGTATTGAAAAGTTCCGATATAGAGGGCTTCCGATATTGGGCTTGCACATGGTCATAAGAGCTCAACGAACCAAGGGCGCGAAGCAGCTAACAAAGGGAGAATGGCCCCCGACAGGAGTCTAAAGGCTTAACACCTCAATGTTAAGTGGTAGGTCACAACTAGCGGTCCTATGATGAGAAGCATTATGAGGGCTAAGCAGAAGGAGCTCAGAAATAGAAAGATTATAATATCATAATATTGTACCACAGTGAAGATTGCGATATGGAATCATTCCGATAAGGAAATATAGAGATTTAAAGAGTGTACAATTTAGCAAATGGGATATTGAATGAAGGCATAGAGGAGTTGGTAGTTGAAAAGGGATACTCCTATGGAAGACTCTGTACTAATAAACCGAAGACAAAATTTACAACAGAGATGAAATTGAGTGCTTGAAGGAAGAAATTGACTACTTTGCGTGCATGAATGGTTGTGGTAAAAAAGAAGAGAATAGTCACCTTTATGGACAATCAAGATCTGTAGAACAATGAATAAGCATGGGACTCTTGGAGGAGTGTGTAGGTCATTTGAGAATTAATTTCTTAGTACAGGAGCTCTGTGGAGTCAAACTATGAAAAACTACGAGGGCCCTCTCTATTTTGCGTGTTGTGACAAGAAACTATTAGAAGACGCAAGAGTGGCAAGGGAAGCCATGCCTAAGTACATATTTTTAGCTATAGGATAGTGTGGAGAGGCTCCCTTGTGAAAAGTGCCTTAGTGAAACAAAACCATCACCAGCAACAAAAAAGAAGTTGAGGTGAGCATATGTGTGGGTGAGAAGTGTTGTGAGAGTGTGCATCAAAGCAAAGAGGTTGAAGCTCCTAAGAGGACATGGTGTAATATTATGGCAAGAGCAACATGAGGAATGTGTGAAGAATTGCAAGGGTAGTGTTGAAGTGCAGTTAGTGAAGAGCCCTTGACAGTGAAGGCAGAACAAAGAGGAAGTGTTGCATGTAAGCAACTCACAATAACAACTGAAACCAAGGCTTATGATAACGAACCAGGCAACATTCATCTTCTCTAATGCTTGCAAAAGAATGCCGAAGGGATCTTGAAAATCCTGAAGCACTAGCTTGTCTTGAGATTCAACAACAAAAATATAAGTACTCCCTTCATTCTGATCTGAAAGAACAACTGATTGTTGAGTGATAGGAAGGCATAGAGAGATATAAAATTTTGCCATCTGAGTGTTAGCTGTAAATTCCTCGACCATGAGAAACTTTGACTCGATTTCTAGCATACTATCTCTCTCAGGCTTATATTCCTCAATTTCATATCTAAGCCTTTCTCAAACATAAAACATTCTTCAAGATTATCAAACATGAAAAGCCTATCATCTTCATGAAAGAAAATATTATCTATTCGCTGATGTATAAATCTAATTTCAAAATTGTAATCATTTTTAAAAGAAGAAGAAGTTTCACCAACACCTTCTTGACCATGTGCACACTGCAGACCTACATTAGCTTTGGCTGTAACTTGACTTTTCAGGAGTCGATCTATCTCATCCTCAGACAAAGGAGATAATACTTTCTGTTTTGTTTTGCTCAAGTGATTATTGTCTTCATGAAATAACATTTCAAAACATGAAAAACTTGAATGACAGTCCTTAATTCGCTGGTCTTTTGAAATTTGAAAACATTGTTGATCATCTTCATATGACATGGCAATCAAATTATCATTTACCACTGAGTTATCGAAAGAAGATTTTTCACTTACTTAAACAAAGATCTCATCTTGTTTTTCATAAAAGGACTAGATTACCTCCTCATGAAGGCTTTGTTCTAATGAAATGAAAACACTTGGGTCATTAACTCTATCTTCTTCATTCCTGATGATCTCAATAGCAGAGCTCTCCTTCATGGGATTCAGAACAAGGTACTCTTGATCATCACGATCTGAATCTAGTTCTGAAATAACCGACTTGACTTTATCACATCCTAAAATTGAAACTTGATTTCCCTGCATACTGTCATATGCTATGAGCAGATTGGGAGTAAGCCCTTCTCTTTCATCATTTTCCATTGTACTAAGATCTTGATCCTCCTGCAAATTTTCTTGAGCATCTTGACAAATATCCTCTAAGCTCTCTTTATGCTGCTGAAATGGATTTTCGTATAGGGCCTCCATGATCTCATCATCCATGAAGTCATCATCTTCATAAACTTTCTCAAGATTTTCAATAAAACTATAAACATGTTTGCAACAGTCTTGAACTAAGGTTAAGGATGGATAAGATTCTTTATACCTTTCAAAGAACATGGTATGAAAATCCTTCAAGCAACAAATACAAGCAGGCGGCAAACATTCATACCAATATCGGGCTTCACCTTCCAGAGTGGCCATGAATATCTTTATCAAGCAATCTTCAGGAAAATCAACCTTCAACTTGCGAATATGTATGTGAAATCTAACTAGATGTAAAGTACCATCAATCCTTTCATCATCTTTAAACATAGGCAAATTCCTTTACCAATCTACCGTAGGAATTTTATTTGGGAAACCTGGAATGTGATCTCGGCTCATGGGAGCATATCTTTGATCTATCGAAACCATTTTGATAACAATGAATTCACCAAGAAATTCTTCAGGCTACTGATTCTTGAAGAGTAGAGTTGCCATACAAAGTTCTGAAGCTTGGGATTTTTTGACACTAGAGTCTCTAGGTGAATGATTTCAGCCTTTCGCTGTCTGATCGTTGTCCACCATCAACAATCAGATCCAACTTGATACATGTACTGGGGCAATTTTCAAGTCAAATGTTCAGTTCATAAACTAAACTGGAGATTGACTGAAGCAGCATTCATCTACTTATGCACTTGCAGACCAAGCGCAGTTCGAAGGCTACCTAGCTAACTTCAGGCTCCATCTGTAGTTTATAAAGCAAAGAACATTAACAAGCAAACAAATTTTCCATCCCCAATATGGTTGCCACCATGTTAAGGCCTAAATCTACGTCAGGCTGAGAAAGGCAGGTCTAGGGTAACATCAAACCATGCTTAACCTGGTAGCTAGCCCTACTAGGTCAGGAGAGGGCTCTCTCCTTATCAATCTCAGGAAAATATAGCAAATGAGGCTTGAGATGACTGATGTAAAGACTAATTTTAGGCTAGGTATATGCTCGGAGGAGTTTGATTTAATTTTATGTTGGTTTATTGCATCAACAGTGAAAGGCATTTTTGGGTCCAGGGAATGGACTCAGTCTTATAGAGGTTTCTGTGGGGTAAGGTAGGAAAATGCTTTAGTAATTTGAAATAAGTCAAATGGAGAGTCTTAAGACTGGTGAGGAGTTGGAAAGGGCATGAAAATATTTGGGATCCTCTTCAAACAGTAGAAAACATGAAAAGCTAAACAAACCCTAAGGTAGAGCACTGCAACATCAATGATTTCCACCTTTATACTTGATTCATTTAGTTAAGATGAAAAAGAGAGAGATAATGGTACACATAAACACATGATAACTTGAATTACAGAAGGAGAAACAATACTAAATCACCTTGCCACAAGAATCCAACAAAATGCTGTAAACCTTGGTCTATTTTCTTGCCAAACTGTAGAAATGAATGTACAATGATGCTCAAAGCTTTCACAAGAGTTCAACCTTTGAAAATGTCTGGAAAAACACATGATATAGACCTCAAAACCACCTGTGCTATCCATTAGGGGTCGAATCCATGAGAATAGGGGTGGTTTCAACCATTTCTAAACTAGGAACACAAAAATAAGCAATGGAACAACTTGCCTCTAAAACCTAAGAAACTGATTCATTCAACTCCAAACCACCTACAACTGATGTATCTACCTTATCAAGTCCATTTTTATCATTTTTACATCATATTACATCGTGCCATGTCATGAATTTGACCATAAGAGAGAAAAAGTCAAACTAGAAGAAAACTAGGCGAAAAACAGAGTTTTTAGGCAAAATTGACACGTTTTCATCCTGTGCATAGTGCCACTTTTTTGTGCGTAGCGCTTTTTACCATCTACATTTGGAGGCCTTCCCCTTCACCAAATTTGATCCAAGTAGGCTTGTTGGAAAGGCTTGTATGTTTACTTTCTATAAGAAGTGGAATTTGGGAATTTTGTGCCAATTTTCCCCTCCAAAAATCAGTTCTCCCAACACTGCTTCCTGTGTGGCCAAAAAGTGGCAAAGAGGGCATTTTTGAGGTGTTTTTGGCCCTTTTGGTGACCCAAAACTTGTCAAAAATTTCTAGTAATTTCTGGGTATTCATAATTTTCCATGAGGAATCCAAAAAAGTAAATTCTTCCTCCAGAGGAGGTCCCTCGAAAAAGTGAGCACCAGGTGGCGCTATGCACCTGCCAGAAAAACCTGTTTTTCCTTCAAAAATTCAAAATTGTTAGAAAGTTTGCCAAATTTCTTGAAATTTGGCACGAGTGATCTGCATCAAGTACTATGTTGGGCCAAGGAAGCTTCAACCAAAGTATTGAGTTTATCTTGGTCTTTCTTGCTCCTCAAAGTCTTCTTCAACTTGGCCTTTAGGCACCTTATCCTAGCTTTGCAAATTTTGTTTCATGCCAAATAATGATAAGCCATGTGCCGCAACATCTTTTTCTCCTTATTGGCCTTCTCAAGTAGCTTCTCCAAGTGCATATTTGCCCTCTCTAGCCAAGATTCTCAATCAACATCAATCTCTTGCTCGAGGGGTGTCAACTTGACTTTCTTTCTTTTTATTGCTTGCTTGTTTTCTCTTATGGTTTGTAGCTCCATGATTGTATGCTTATCCTCCAACCACTTGTTCTGTTGCTCAAGGTAATTTATGATCCACTTAGCACTTTCAAGGTTAAGAGCTAAGGCATGAATGTCAGATTCTTTCTCTTTGATGATCTCCTTGAGTTTTGAGCTTTGGGAGCCCAAATCAGCATTATGATCCTGAATCAAAATGAAATCTCTCTCCTGACCTTCAGAAGGCCCTACCTAATGCAATGGTTGCTTCCCTTTATCTTGTACCTGCTTTGCTGAAGAAGAAGGCAAAACCCCTTTCACCCTGGGTGAAGATAGCATTTGCCTATGATCCGATGAAGGAAATGAGACCCCTTCCACCCCAGGTGGAGATAGTATTCGTTTTGCAGCTACAAATAGCCACCTCGTCCCCTTTTCATAAGTGACATATACTAGCACCCTTGTAGCTTGAGTTGTAGCTTGAGTCTCAAGAACCTCTGGTTGATTTGAAGGCCCTCCTTCCTCTTGAAAAACTGATGGGGTCACTTGACGGCTTTTGAAAACCTTATGTGTAATGAAAGTATCCCATGAAACATTCAACAAACTCAACTGATGCAAAACAACAATCTTGATCAATGAAAAATGATAAATGTTGTTGAACTATTGATGAAGAGGTTTCCTTTGCACCAATGTAGCCATTTTCTCAATGTTTCTGCATATGAAATAGGGGAGGTTCATCATCTTCACTCTAGGTATGCATCAATAATCTAATGTGGTAGGTGTACAAGTGAGAAAATCTCCCTTCACAGCTAAAGTATTTGATAATGAGCTTCATGAGTCGAGGATAAGTGTCTTGTAGGTATCTGAAAGGAAAGACCCTACTGATTTGCTTTTGATAACTATCCTTGATATAAGGCTTATAATGCTCTTTACTCACATGTTGTCCTTTATTCCACTGTTCACCTACATTTGGAATCACTGTTGCTTCAGCTATAGTTTCAGGTGTTAAAGTGAAGGAAACACCAGCTAAGTTCACCTGGCCATTGTGAAGATGAAGGACAAATAATCTAGCAAGTTCATGGTGGTATTTCACCCTCTCCACCATCTCACAAAACTGATAGCAAGACTGATGTTTGAAACATGCTACTGCAAGGGGGCAGGCCAATAACTCTGTAAGTGTGGTGGGCTCCTCCCGGATGTGTTTTCCTCCCTTATGTGGTTTTCTCGGTGCATGAATCTCTTGGGAGGAATCACTCACTGTTTCCTCATCCCTTTCATAAGCTGAATTTGTTTCCATATTTGCCATTGTATGGTGTAAAATGATGAGTATGAAGAGATTTTATATCAAGAATAGGTGACAGTTGTTTGATGAATAGGATTGATGAGTGAGACTGATGAATGAAGGATTTTGATGCTGGCTATAAGTTTTTTAGAGAGTGATAGAGTTTAGGAATGCAAATTAGGGTTTGGGTAATAGTGGGAATTAGGTGTTAGGGTTTTAGGGTTTTGGGGATAGGGGATAGGATGAGTGTGAATGAGAGAGGGAAAGGGAAATGAAATGAGTGAAATTTCAGTGGAGAGGAATGTGAAAAAGATGTAGGGAAGTAAAACAACAAGAATGGAAAATTACAAAACCTTAGATATTTTTTTGTAATGCAACTGTGCAGCAATTAGGGTTTGATTCTTCACCCTATTGAAACACCATCAATGAGGACTAAATCTTTTGCAATGGCAATTAGGAGGCTTTACTTACTTGGAGGAATGAAGTTTGTAAAAATTTGGAGCTTGGCAAGGTCGTTAGAATGAAATTTAGGCTTGGTAGACTGGTGCGTCGCGCCAACACTCAGGTGCACCATGCCAGTTCAACTTTCTTTTTTTTTCCTGCACTTTGTGCGCCGTGCCAAGCAAGTGCGTTGCGCCACTACCCAGTTGCGCTGCACCTAGGGAAACTTCTAAGTTTTGCTGCGATTTCCCTTCTTTCATCTCAAAAATGCGATTTTCACTTTTTTTCTCTCTCTTTGAGAAAAAAATGAAGTCTCTAACACAAGAAACACTTTATATACCTTTTGACTTTAATTTTTTCATTTAGAAAACCCATTTTTCTAAAGTTCCCTTTCACTTTGTTCTTTAAAAACTCTGTTTTGCAGTTTGGCTCTCTTTTTATCATTTGATGCACTAATGATTGGATTTTCTTGTCTCTTTTGCAGGAGCTGGAGTACAAGAGTTTGGCAACGTGACCCAAGGCTGTACATGATGCTTATTACATATAGGAAAATTAAAATTACATGAAATTTTTATTCATAGAACATAAAAACTCTATTTTTCCTCAAAACAAGGTTTTGAGGAAAAACTCAATTACTGAGTACATCATTATTGAAATTTTGATGCTGAGACCTTATTAGACCTCCTCATGTGCCTGCTGACCATTATTGAGCTTTTACATGAATATGGTGACAAACTATTATCGGGAAAACTAGTGTCCATTCAGAGTTGCTAGTCCCACTAAGACAGGTAGTTATCTTAGAAACAAACAAACTAAAGTCACTTGTGTTTTCCTTTATGAGAAGTAGATGAGAGAGAAGCAGAGAGTACCAACCTTAGTCTTTCACTTGGCTCCTTGCTTTTCCCTCTCCCTTTGACAGTCTTTGCCCCCTCTTCCTTTGCTTGTCCGCTTCAAAGAACACCTATAGAGACAAAGCAACATAATACAACCAAAGCATAGAATCTACATCAAAGCAATATAGGATCAGATATATATTGACATACAAATGCATATATCAATTCAATGATCAAAGACATACAAGAATATGGAGGAAAAATCAAATAGCTTTATGATAGAAGTAGGTAGAAATAGGATCAACCCATTGATCTGACCCAACGCCATCCTCCCAGCATGAAAGCCCTTATTCACCTCATGAAAAGCTAGATCACCCAACACTATGATGTTCCACAAAGAAACCAACAACACTTCCTTACAAGATGCAAAATTCCAGCCTCTCGATCTCTAGGATGAGGGATCCATATATAGATGTTTGTAGGTAGGTGAGTCAACTTCTAGGATTTTTATTAATGTCATTCCTCTGATAGTTCTCAATTCCACTTAGATATTTCATGATCTCTTACTCATTCCTGGGTGAATTCAAAGAGGCAAGTGTCACAGGAGAAGTTTCTGGAAGATTCCATGATCATCCACCTTGCAAACTGTCTCTGCCATTTGTCTACTCTCTCCCATCGCACCCCATAGAAGGGATTTTTAGTATGCATCACATCCCCCATGTGCATTAGGTGGGATGCATCACACTTTGACCATGGAGCAGGTGAGATGGTCCAGTTTTGACCAGTTCTGAGCAGTTTTTTCATGGAGAACTTTTGGGAGATGATGTAATCAGCTGACCTTGTTCCTTTAGGGTATGAAACAACATTTTTAGGGACTTAGAAGCCCTTGGTTTATGGACATATAAGATTGGGGTTGTAGTGCCTAAATATGTCTATAACAGTTGCATGAGGCTGTAAATCTTTTGATGTCAGGTGAAATGCTTTATCATGAGGATCCGAAGTTTTTCTGCACTGGAAGGTGACCTGTAATAAGATACAATACAATACATTATCTTCATAATATTTTAATGATCTAGCTGAGGCAGGCATTCCCATGCTCAGCTTTATCAATTCATTTCCATGTACATAAGACAGACAACTGTCTGTATGGCAGACTGATGATTCTGGTAGAGCCATCATCCTTTGGCTTGAATGATTATCTGTGTAGCTATGATGTACATTTGATGTCTTTATTTTCTTGAATGTATCGTAGCCCAGATGGATGAAAAAAGATCTAGGGTCTTCAAACTCGTTCAATCTTCGCCTGAAGTACAAGTCGATCCATGTGAAAAGATGTTCTAAAGTTGAACATCGAAAGACATCGCCTGATTACCAGCCAATGATCTAAGTTGTTAACAGGTGCAAGATGAATCACCGATAATGATAATGACCCTCAAGGTACTGCAGTACAATTCACGTGGTGTGAATACATGAGTCGATGTCGAACACCACGCAAAATATTTCGATCGAAGGCCATTGATGTAAACCTATCGTCGGAAGTGAGAAACTTGCCATTGAGGCATGCGAGCTTCAAAGTACTAAAAGGGTTGTTCCTAAGTAAACTTCTTGGATAATGAGCTAATGTTGACAAGAAGTGACTTGTCGTAGGAGGGCCTTAATGAATCCCACATCTACGACACGAAACAGAGCAAATGATTTTGTGCAGGTGACAACGATTTGATGATACAAGGTTCAGGGTGGCGGTCATGAAAGAATGAAGGATGAAGGTATTGCAGCGGATGAGACACAAGCTAGGTTGGTGAATTCTCTAAGCGACTTCTCTTGAACATATTGGCAACACTGAAATGGATTGGTAGCGTTAACCCCAAAAATGGATGGTACGGTGGACCAATGGTAATATGACTGGTGAACGGAATAACCCAACCCGACTCAATCATGTGATGGAGTGAAAGTGTCATGTTCAAGAGCGACTTGCTACCAATAAAGTTTCTTCAAGTTTTCTTCCCAATTTTTCCCCAGTCATTTCTAACCAGTACCTCTTTATTTTTTTCAAGCTTGAGGAGGATAACACATGCTTGTTCTATAATTTTCCCTTTGGGAAAACCCATCGCTATGTTTTAACGAGCCTAGCGAGAGTGAAACTCGCTCTTGACTGCATGGACAAGTTTTTCATTATTGTTTTAACGAGTTTAATGACAAGGATAACTCAGTTCTTTTCAATTTTAGAGAGTCTAAAAAGAGACGGAAAGGAAACTCTAGTAATCCCTTTTCGTAATATAATCCCTTAAGTCCGAAAAAGTATAAAATAACATGAAAGGGATGACTTTTCGATCGTTTTAATGAGCCAAACAAGAAAAGCGCTCGATCTTTTTGTGCAATGATCCTTCAAGTCCAAAAGGATTAAAATCTACAGGAGGGATGACACTCCCAATCACTTTAACAAGTTGGAGAGGCCAATTGCTCGGCAATCTTTTCATATTTTACGAGTCAGATGAAAATAGCTTAAAGAAGACTCGTTTTTTTAGGAACGAATGATGATTTTGGATAGCAGCTGGTTCCAGGTAAGGTTTGGAACTTTTCAATCATGACAGTGTAAAGAAGGTGGCTAATAGGATCACTCGTTGTAGTTGTTCCTCAAAAGGGGTAAACAATAAAATGGAGGAGTATGATCACCTAAAAAAGAGTGGAGGTGATGGTAAGAACATGACCAAGGCTCAAAAGCTGATAATAATCTAATCGCAAAGGCTATTTCCCGAAGGTGGGTTCATTTTTTAATGAGCTTAAACTCTGGTGGAACATATGCTCATCGCTAGGTTTATTTTTTAATGAGCTTGAACTTTGCGTAAAACTACTCGTGATAAAAGTCAAAGATATTCGATTCACCATTAACACTATGTTCTCTTGACGATCGTACTACCTATTCAATTGCTTCATCAAACTAATTAGAAATGTACATACATGCTTAGAAAATGAGTTAAAGAACTAACGACTTACTTGAATTACGTGAGTAATAACATAAAATTAGTTTTTACCTCTCATTTTACCATTTCATTCAAATTTGGGATTGTTGGAGCTTTGGAGGTGCATTTCCTTCTTGATTTTCATTAGCTGATTCTGGGAGATTCTATGGATGATTTTTGGCACCGTCTGGACCAGGTAGGAGCTAAACTTGAGCCCTTCAATTGCATTCTTTCCTTTTCTGATTTTGTGCATGTTTTCTTGCTTTTTTGAGCCTTTGGGGTTTGAACATTTTGTTCTCTCCCCATCGCACCTAGTATACATCGAAAGGTGCGATGCATATTGGGCTGGCCATTGGCCAGTCAGTATGCATCTCACCCAGTACACAGCTAGGGTGCGATGGGCGCAAGGGGGAAAGTTCTTGCATTGATTTTCTATGGAAATTTTTCCTGTTTTTTTCCAAATCAGGATCCTAATTCTTCTCTTGTCTGTATTTCAGAGATCCTTTGGAGCAAGATGGTCGGTACATGGCATGAATGCGAGCATGAAGAAGAGGACATGGTTTCCTTACATGATCTAGGTATGATAACTGCATTGTGGAACTGTGGCTTGCTCAAGTTTTTCCTCATATCTAGCATGAGGCAACAAATCAACTTGTTGCAATATTTCCTCGACGCATGGGATCCTACCAACCAACTGTTCCAAATTAGAGGCAAATCCATCCCTTTGACTATTGAGGACATCTACTTCTTAACCGGTTTATCGAGGCGTGGTGCCCCTCTCTCACTATCAGGTTCCGCCCATTGTGGTGAATCCATGAGGGATTATATTCGTCGATACTGTAGAGATGGATCTCAGCTGAGCAGGGACGACAAGATCAGTATTACAGACATCATTGATCGGTCCTTGAGGACTATCTTATTCACCTTTGCTAGATTGGCTGGTAGTGTGGCTCTTCACTTAGCCAACAGGTCCTATATGTAGTATGCCTTGGAATGCCTTGAACCAAAGGTATTCAACTGGTGTGATGCAATACTTCTGGTGATAAAAGGACAACTTACCAAGGTGAAAAACAGAAGATCCAAGAACTTTGGTTATGGTTCTATTCTGACCGCTTTCGCCTTGGAGAAGATCCCACTGATGCAACCACAGTACATTTCACTCAGTCTACCACCATCGACTAAGCCACGGATGCAGAGATGGGTTGACCTTATGGCCAGACATGCTGGTCAATCACAGGTTTCATTCTCTGATGCCTTCTTTGAGTGGTTCAACCGTCAGCAAATGGTTTACGCCGAGTATCCATATGCCAGGATGGATTTCCGCGGTGACCCAGATTTGGTGCTGCCAGATGGCGAGCAGTGGGGTGTCATAGGTAAAAATCTCTGACCATATCTCTGTTCATTGCTTTTATAATGTTCTTGTGCTTTTTAAATATGTATCAAGACTAATCAAAACTCATGTGTTCATGCAGATATCGGACCGTGCGACCAGCAGTGCGCCTGAGAGTAGCAGCTGTCATTCTAGCAGGAGAGGTTGTAGGGAGGGTTTTCCTTCGCAATCTAGACGTAGCCGAAACCCTTGCAGTATTGTAGGATTAGATTGAGGGCCTCACCCTTGGCATTCCGGATGTGAGGACCGACGAGTTACCCCTAAGATTACAACACCATACCACTGGTGTGTCGAGCCGATGGAATAGGCTCTTACACATGTTTGCACAGGCAGTGACTTGTTATCACCAGCACCATTAGTCTAGGGTGCTTCCTTTCATTTTTTAGTTTTTGGGTCATATGACCGATTTTGTCCTGGACACAGAACATTATGTGAAAACTATAAACATTTATATATATTTTTATTTTCGGAGCTTTATTTTGGTTAAGTTATATGATCCTGATGCAAATGTTGATGAAATGCTTTTCTTTTATAAATGTTGCAAATGTCTATCTAACACATAATTTTCTAATGAATTGGTTAATGTGTTTAAGTTTTTGGAAATGTGCTGATATTGAATAGAATCAAACTAGCTTTCCAAAATCTTGACCCTTAGGAACATACGATAGATAGCTGGATTTCAAACGAAATAGATGCCATTAAGCTATATAATGACAAGTTGTGAGCCTAGACTGACGGCAAGTCAACGTATGCCATGCGCGATGGCATCATAGAGGAGCTCTATCAATGCGCTATATTCAACGATGTTGTTTTTTGACCAACCAATACATACCCCTTTGAAACTCACTAACTCACCGCTTGGATCAAAGATGGCCCAAGCTGCAAAATATAGGTTCCGCATACTACGACTTGCTCTGTTGGTGTATCCAACAAATGATTCCAATAGGTTCGACATCTGCAACAAATACAAAAGTGGATTACCTAACCAAAATGATCACTCTTAACGAAAACAAAAATGTAACAAAAGCATATGAAGAGATTACTACGCTTAGTCAAGCATAGTAACGCTTAAGGTACAACATGTTTCAGGGTTGCCATAGTGAAATCCCATCATAATATACTAGCTCGTAGGCTCCTTTTGCTAATACATGCTTAACAATATAGGGACCCATCCACAAATACTGGAACTTACCTGCTCCCAATTTATCATATTCCTGATCGTAAAGTAAGACCAGATCTCCTTATGAGAAGACACGGGGTTTGAAATTCTTGTCAAACTGTTCCTTGATTCATTTCTTATGCACTTTGTTGGCCAAGGTGGCATCACGATGGGTTTCATCTAGTTGGATTAATTCCAAGAACAAGCCTCTTCCTCCGGAGTTCCGGGGAGAAGGTCGACCGCGAGCTTAAGAGATGAAATTTCACACTGAACTAGTAAGACTACTTCTAGGCCATACACAGCTGAAAGGGTGTAAATATAGTTGCATTTCTCACCAATGTCCAGTATGTCCACAAGGCCGAGTACAGGATGAGGTGCCAGCTCCTTTTATGGACTCCGATCATCCTTTGCAGCATGTGCTTCAGGACTTTGTTTATCGCCCCAACTTGCTCGTTAGCTTGCAGATAATTCGGAGTAGAGCTGTCGTGGGACAATCCTAATTTGGTAGCCAATTCAACCATCATGTGATTGTGGAAATGAGATCCATGATATGTGACTATAGCTTTTGGAACACCGAATCTAGCGACTACATGAATCTCTGAAATACAAACAAGAGAAGAATTAGGATCCTGATTTGGCAAAAAAGCAGGAAAAATTTCCTTGGTTTATGGACATATAAGATTGGGGTTGCAGTGCCCAAATATGTCTATAACACAAACCCTAGACCTAATGAGATTTAAAACCCTAAAATGATTTCTGCAACTAAAATGAAATAAAAATGACAGCAGATGACTTGTGCATGTGAAAACAGGCCAACAGATGAAAGGCATGAGGGAAATTGACAAAAAACCACTACCATAAGATGATCCATGACCTAATGGAGTGTAGCTGATCAGATGAGACACCTAATATGCATGCAAAAAGAGAAATTTTTATCATTGATGGAGGGATGAAGATACCGAAACAAACATGTTGAACTCATTAACACTTCATTTCCATCAAATTGAAACTAGTGCTCCCTTGTTTTTCCTTGACACCTAGCCCTAACATTCCCTAGCATGTATTCACCCCACACCCTGGAACTTGGCACATATTGGAATGCCTTAGCATTAACTAGCATACCATGTCACTCCCTCCTTAACATACTTGGAACATGCTGACACTCCCTCTCACACACTCTTATTCATTCATTTCCATGCATTTTGACCTAGTGCTCCCTTGTGTTTCTCTAGCACTCACTAACACTCCTTATCAAGCATTGACACACCTTGGCACTTGGCACATCTTGGAATGCTTCCCTAACACTCTAGCATGCCTTGGCACTACCTAGCATACCTTGTCACTCCCTCCTTAGCACAACTAGACATCATTAACACTCCCTATTATGCACTCATATTCATTCATTTCTATGCATTTGAAACTAACTCTCCCTTGTGTTTCCCTGGTAGTTGGACCTAACACTCCCTAGCATGCATTGGCGCCACACCCTAGCACCTAACACGTCTTAGCATGCATTAGCACTTGGCTTGTCTTGGCATGCCTAACATGCCTTGGAAATGCCTAGCATGTGTTAGTACTTCCTAGAATTCCTTGGCACACCTTAGCACTCCGTAGCTATCATGCCCTCATAGATAACCTTACTTTTTTTGCGGGTTGGGAACCCAACCAAGTCATTGGAAAACCAATGTTGTTCCCAACCCAAGTCTTCCTTTGTTTGAAACTTATTTTTCCAACCCCTTATTGCAAACATAGTCTTGCCTCTTGTAAGTTTTATTCTAAACTTCTCCTAACATATTTCGTCCTTGGGACACCTAGAATTCACTGAAACTCATTGGCACATACTCTTATTCGTTCATTTCCATGCATTTTGATGTAGTTCTCCCTTGTGATGCCCTAACAATTCCTATCACTCCTCGACATTCATTGACATTTTCAGGCATGTATTATCACACCTTTTAATTCTTTGGTATGCCCTAACACTCATAATCTATCACGCCCTGACAACTACCCTTTCTTTTTTTTTGGACTTGGGAACCCAACCAAGTCCTGCCTCGACTACAACAAATTGGCCAAGTTATGATTACAACAACTAGACTATGCCATGTTCACCTAAGAACTAGCTATAACTCATCTGAGGCTACTCATGTCCAATCTCAACTCATCCCACTTACCAAGTTACCAAGTCAAGGCTCACATCCAACCGTGGCCATAAAACAACTAAGAAACATAGTTTACATCTTTACATGCCATAGCACCTGGCACATCTAATAATCCATTGGCATTATGTGGCACGTGTTAGCATCCCCTACATTCCTTGGCATGCTTTGGCTCTACCTAGCACACCCTAGCACTCTAACATGCCTTGGCACTTCCTAACATATAACTTTGTCACTCCCTCCTTAACACACCTAGGACTCACTGTCACTCCCTATCACACACTCTTATTCATTCATTTCCATACATTTTGAACTAGTTATCCTTTGTGTTTTCATGGCACTCCTTGGCATGATACTAGTAAGAGGTTGGCTCATTTCATTTTTCAACAAGTCTGATGAGGTTCATTAGGTCTGAATAAGGTTTGGAGTATTGACTCCACCCCTCTCATGATTAAGCATTGGACCCTTCTTTTTTATCCCACTCAAAAGAGACTAGATAAGGCCCCTATCTAGGTTCAACTTCTGGTAATAAAAGTACAATTATGATTGAAGCAGACTCTTAGGGAAATTGGAAACAAGCTGGGGGAATGCTTGGAGGTCGACCTCAATTTCAAATTCTATTTGGAGATGAAGGTGGTGAGGGTATTGATAAATTCAAATATCAGAGATGAGTTATGCGGTGAAATGAAACCCCAAAAATAATGCATCACTTTTCTTAAGACTTTAGACTATGAGGGCATCCCATTCAAATGTTGTATATGTCACAAACATGAACAAAATGCTACAAATTGTCCACTGGGGTTCCCTGGAAACAAAGGTTAGGAAATATCACCTAAAAATTCAATTATTTAAGAATCAATGACATGCTAAATCACACCTACCTTCTAATTTTTAAGATTTTTGTGAACTTCCACATATGACCCTTAAATTCAATGCCCTTTAGCACCTCTAATGGTGGAATAGAAGGCATTGCAATAGGAGGTAATCTCCATTCCCCTTCACCTTTGTTAAGACCTCTAGAGACACCTATAATACATACTCATCCTTTGAATCAACATGAAGTTTTGATTTTTTCCACCTCCTTTGCATACCATTCCTTCAATGACAACCTCACAAGAGAGCTAGTGGTTGAATATTACGAAAAGAAATGGGGCACACCATCTTCTTATAGGGTTTCAATGGAGGGGTATTGAAAATAACCATTTTATCCCCTATAGCCCTTAAGATCTTCTCAACACATAAATGAAAACACAAAATGATAAATTGACGCAAAGCTAGATCTCATCGTTCAAGGACAAACTGAAATAGAAAGAATCACACCATGGATTAAGCATTGGCATTGAGTTTTGGTAAAATCAAGGACCTTCTTTCAAGATTGTGACATTTTTTTTATAATTCTCAAATGGGAGGTTTAAAACCGACATTAAAGAGGGGATATTTGCAGCTTAGCCTTTGCAACCTTTGCCCAAGATGAATCTATCTAATGGACTAGCGTAGATATGTTAGGTCTTTGATTTCTAGAGTAAACAATTAGTGCTTTTGAGGCCAACTCCCTAGCCACAACTAAAATTTATTCCTATTTGAAGAGACAACTTGAACAATCCTCCTAAAAAGAGACATTTTCACGTTCTTTTGATTAATTTACACTAAACCTCAACGCTCTCCTTTATTAATTTCCACTTCCATTCTCCAACAAAAAATCATTAATCTTATATCATAAACACTTTATATAGGTAAGAATTGTAATCATTTTCCTCAACGCACGAGATTCCTTTACACCTCAACCCATGTAAGTGGATCTAAGTCGATGGCACAACCCATCACACTCTAATATATTTCTAGTTGTCCCCTCCAAACCAGGGCATAACACACCTTACGATGCCAAATGGTTAAGTCATCTCTAACTTGTAGGATTTTTTCCTTCATGGAACACATTCTAGCTATTGTTCATTAAACATGTTGTCCCTTAAGAAACCAATTTCTTGGCAGTGTAGAAATTATGCTTAAGACATTAATGTTTATTATTCTTGTCACTTATTTGTATGATGTATCCTCAAGGGAAGGAACTAAAGGGCCTGACTTTTAACCCTTAATATTTAGCTGATATGAAAGTCTCAAAATGCCATATGGTTGCTGGATATAAATGCTGAGTGAAGAATGCTTTGAGAAGTTAGAGAAAATATGTTGTTTTTCACAGAAACTATTATCTGTAACGCTTTGAGAAGTTAGAGACAATATGTTATTTTTTCACAGAAACTATTATCTGTAACTTATAAGAAATGTAGAAGTAGGAACTTTAAGTACATGAGCACTCTTTTAAGGAATTTTAACTTCATTCACATAAGTAAACAAAGACCTACAACTTCATTACCATACTTAAACAAAGGAAGACACATGATGACACATAATAGAGAAATTACAAAATCATACCCAACAATCTGTGGAAAACTCCTGATTCTTTCATTAATCATCAATTTTATCAAGAATACAATAGCATAGCCTCTAGGCCCTTCAAAATTCGGACCCTTTTTCTATAATTTTTCCTCTTTTTATACATCATGGGATAGTTGGTAACCACCAAACTGTCAAACTGCTTAACTATCTCCTAACTGTCTAAAGTAAAAGTCTTTACAGAATATTACATTGGAGGGTAAAAGACACCTCATTCTTCTCAGGAAAACAAGATAACAAGAAGTAACCGAAATTGGAATATGATTGGTGATTGTTGCTCACTGTCTGAATCTGTGGCTTGAGTAGGTGGTTTGACGATAATTAAACTACTTTAATGCAACAAAGTTACATCTTTACAAAATTATTTGCGTGGACCTGTGGGTTATGGACCCATGTATATATCAGAAGCATTCTAATTGGCGAAATCACAAAGAAACCCGACCAATCACCGTCAGTCCTTCCTTAAACATTTATGGCCAGAACCAAAGGAATTAAGGCTCCAACTCATAATCTTATCACGTTCACTTTTTCCACAAACCTTTATCTTCCCCCCAAAATCAAAAGGAAAACAGTAGTTCATAGACTTCTTGGGTCTGAAATTTATAATAAAACCTGTGCACTTTTTGACATGATATCCATCGGATCCCATCCCTTCTTGATGAGCAGTTGTGATCGATCCAAACTTCAACAGATTAAATCACATTTCATAAACCATCACGTCTGTTTTCTAGATTAAGCCTTGTCCTTGTTAACCACACGATTACCGTCGAATCTGAATCCTTCAAGTGGATGACCCCGATTAACTGAGGTTTTAAATCAGTCTTATAGTTTCTTGTTTCCAATTTTGGAGTTATCCTCTGAGCTTGTTAGCACACGATTACCATCAGATCTATTGCTTGTCAATTGGATGGCTCAGATCTTCTCCTGGGTTTCTCACGTTCTAAAGCCATCAATAATATAAAACAAATATCTTCTTTCAGACTTCCACATTCTCTTTTAATTCCATTAGAACATGATATTTGATTTTTTTTATTTTTTGCGATAAAATTGAAAATGAAATTTAAATGAAAATGGATGCTACAACATCTGGCTCCACCTGGGGATAGGGCTTCTTCCACATAAGCACTAAGAACCGCAATTCAGTGCCTTCACCTCGGGCATGGAATTACATATTTCTTAGCCAATTTAAATTCTATGGAATTTGTACAATGAATTCACTTCGGTATCTATAAGGACGGGATGCTTGTGCTTCAGAATTGAAAATAATGTTTGAGGTACTGCCCATTGACAGGCAGCTGTAAAGTTTCACCATCAAAACTCTCCAGGAAGAATGTATTATTTTCCCTTGCTTACATAATTCTGAATGGGCCATACCAGAGAGGATCAAACTTACCATGTTTTCCCTTATCTTCTCTTCTAGTATCCCACCTTAATACTAGGTCTCCAACTTTAAAGTCAATTTCTTTGGCTTTTCTGTCAAAATCCCTTTCATTTTTTATTGATACATAATCAAATTATCTCTTACCTTATCCCTGCTTTCACTCAACTCCACTACCTTATGCATCCTTCTTATCAAAGTATTGGGCTCTTCTTTCTCAATCGATGGTAAAAGTAAAGGATTGATCTACCTAAGTTTCTTCTTAGATGGTTTAATCCCTTCTTTCAAGGGAATCTTGTGTTGAATAATGATTGCATCATATGTCTTGAGATCCTCATAGGACCAAGAAAGAACATCAATGTACTTCCTGAAAAGCTCAATATATATCTCCTTATAATTAAGTGGAACTCCATTAAATAATTTGACTAACTTTGGCTCGTTCTGGGTTCCAATATTGTGATCTTGAATATGCTCATCCCGTGGAATTTTCTTTGAACTAACAGCTACATCATTGGAGTTAAAAAGTCTTTCAAGAGGGAAAGGCCCCCTTGGCAGAATATTATCTTTCAATTGAATATTTTTTTGATTAACTATGGATTTTTTAAAACCATTTACTTATGCACCTTTTGTTGTTTCATCTCCATCTTGACCAATCTTGGTGCCCTGAAAATCTTCAATCATAGTTAAGAATTCCTTAATCTGCTAATCATCCTCAAAAACCTTCCAGTGCTTTATATTATCTGGAACAGAAAACCTATGCCTCATTTCAACCTCATATCTTAGCTTTGGATTTATAGGAGACCTAAAAGCACTAGCAGCCACAACTAAGGAGTCTACTAATCTGTTCTCATCTCTTGGAATGAACTGTATGTTGAAAGGCTCAAAGAAGTTCTCAACTAGATCCCACACTTCATTTCTATATGCCCTAAGCCTAGGGTGTTTTGTTTGATAGTGGTTCTTAATTTGCTTTATAATCAGATCCGAGTCTCCAAAAACGGAAATTGACTGGACTCCCATTTGTTTTGTTGTTTGTAGAGAACTGATCAAGGATTCATATTCTGCCACATTATTAGTTACTTTGAACTCCAATTTAAAAGAAAATGGGATCTTATTACCTCCAGGTGTGATTAAAAGGAAACCAGCATATGTTCCTTCTTTAGAATAGGCTCCATCAAAGAAGCAGTTCCACACCCCTTCTGTTTGCAGCTCTATATTTACACAGGTTGAAGTGAGCTACCTCTAGTTATCTTCCAATTCTGCATTGTCATGCAGAATGAAGCAAGAAAAGTCATCTTTTTCTTGGCTATATACAAGTGAATTACTTACTCTGTCCTTTAAAATTGTTTTAACAAATCTTGATTCTCTATACAACCTTCTTTCTTCCCCACCAAAAATTGGTATGATACCATAAGTAAAATCCAATTTTAGGACACCACCCAATTTAGCCCCCCATGACCTAGATAGCAACATTCCAAACCTAGCAGGGATATCTTCTACCACTACATCCATTACCAAGCTTCTAGCTAAGATTTGGGCTAATGACACCGCCATATCTTTAATGACCCTGAGACACTTGACTTTATTTGAATCAAAAGAATACAGGTCTCTATAAGGTTTAGTAACTTGTAGCTTTAGTTATTTCATTACTGATAGTGGCATAAGGTTATGTGAATCTCCTGAATCAAACATACAATTATGCAAGAGGAAATCATGAATCAATAAAGAAATGTAGAAAGGAGGTGTTGAAGAATCTACTTCCTCCACATGTTGACCAAAAAACACTACTGTTTTATCTTCTTGTAGATTCACAGTGTCATTTATATTCACATTCTGAGGGTTGATAAACTCAACAATCTCTCTTTGATAAACTAGTGTTTTGACCAACTCTGTGAGGGGCACCTAAATTCTGATATTTTCTAACTCTTTAGTGAGACTAAACACATGGACCTGTTTATTATTCCTTTCATTTTCATCTTCAATATTTTTCATCCCTGAAATCTCTTGTGGAATGGAAATATTTTTTTCTAAAGGAATTTTATCACTTTTATCTTGAGAAGACTCACCTTGAAGTATTTGAGTCTTTCTATTTGTATTCTGTTGTTGCTTTCCTTTATTTCATTGTTTTGCAGGTTGTGGTTCATGTGGAGTCACCTTTTGTAGGGGAGTTGGAACTTGCTGCTCACCTTCATTTTCTTGATTTCTAGATCTTTTCTTTGATCAAGTCATATTTATTATGTAATTATGCCTACATAAAATCAGTAAATTTCTTCCAATATTCATCAATTTCATTCTCATCATAAATGGCATCTGTTTCAGTATATTCTTCTCCCTCAACACCTAGTTCATCTTCATCTCCTGCATACAATGTGAAAATATGAGCATCATGATTCTTGGAATGCTCTGGTACTCCATCAGGATTTGCCTCTAAGTAAAGTGATGCTTGAACCTAATCTTGGTCTTTCCTCTCCTTTTGCAAAATTTGCAGAGGTTGTCTTCTATATTGAGGATTAAAATTTCTGTTTTGTTGTACTTGCCTTTGAGAATTCTTACTCTCCAATTCCAATTTAATCAATTTATTAGACAAATTTTTAATTACATTATTCATATCCTCTAATTTTTTACTTTGAGAGGATTCCACTTAAGCCTTTTCCTTATCTTGAGTAGGTTGTGTTGGCATTATTGCACAGGTTTGGCGCCATGGCACAGGTGTTGTCCTTGATGCCAACTCACTCTAATGATAGATCACATTTCAGGCTCTCAGAATGAAGGAAATCATACATACGCAGGTTCACCTTAACGAAGCTGCGTATACACGCAGTTTATACGTTCCAAAGTCGCGTATGTGTATACACGCACTTTCATGCAAGGGAAAGCGCGTACATGTGGGAGAACTTATTTTTGGTCCATGGTATTTGAACCTATGGTTTTGGACCTTGGTATCTCGTCTAATGTGTTGATCCCAAGAATTGGGTCCTTGGTATTGATTTGTTATGGTTTTGGGCCATGGTATTTTGAAAGGCAAGACTATAAAAGAGGAAGAAGATCATTGGGTAAAGATCATATGAATTATTGAATATCTGAGATCATGCTAGATCTGGAATACTGGTGATTGGGTTATGGTGCAGATCTGGATCTGAATGAAGGAAGAACCTGAGCGCAAGAAAAAGGATAAGTTCTCTTGATGGGTCAAAATATTAAGGCTTGAATAGTGGTATCTCTATATGATTTTGATCTGTGAAATGGGGTGCACGCTTGATCTATAAATCTGATAATCTAGGTTAACTAATGTATGAATGATTGAAAGAGTGAATTATCCTTTATAGATCTGTATGTAGGTTCAGTGAAGCTAAGGCGTGTATACATGCAGTTTCTTCAAGTCAAAGAAGCGTATACACTGGTTGGTCTCGACGCAAAAGCGTATACACACAGTTTCTACAAGTGAAAGAGGCGTATACGCAGGTTGGTCTCAACGAAGAAGCGTATACATGCAGTTTCTGCAAGTGAAAGAAGCGTATATGCAGGTTGGTCTCGACGTAGAAGCGTATGCACGCAGGTTTCTGAATAGTGAAGTAGCGTACATCTTTTGAATTTTGTTTTAGCTGCTTTTGCTATTTAGCTACAGTGTTCTGGGTTCATAATTGGTGTGTGATTACTGTTACTGTGTTCTGGGTACAACAGTCGGAGAAGTGTTTATTTGATTCAGTACTAATTGGTGAAAAAGAGATTGTTTGATGATTGGATCCAGTCTGAAAATTTATGAAACGTGGTCCCTGGAAGAAAAGAGAGGGTTGTAGCTCTCTATAGGTTGCAGCCTGCATACTGGTAAAGGACTGCACCAGTACAGAATCATTGTAAAAAGAATTTTCTAATTGAAAAGATAGGGAAATATTGCAGCAGGTGGTTTTCACCCACATTGGGTTTCCACCTTATATCTTGTGTTCTTGTGTGTGATTGTCTTCTGCTCTATTTTACTATTCCTGGTTACTGTTTATATGATTCTGATGTACAGAGTAATGTTCAACATCTGTAGAATATATTAAAGTATAAGTCTGCATGGTATACGTGGGTTTCCTTATCTGTAGTTGCGTATATACGCGGTTTTATCTAACTGAAGTAGCGTATATGTTCTGGGTTTGAAAAGAAAATAATTGACCAGGTAATACCGATTCACCCCTCCTCTCAGTATTATTTCCAACAATTGGTATCAGAGCCGATCCTTCAGAAGAAGCTTGATCGCTTGAAGGAAGATCTATCGTCACGAGCAACTACGAGAGAGAAGCATCGATCAGGCCACCAATTTTTGATGGGACCAACTTCGTCTATTGGAAGGTAAGAGTCACAACCTATATTCAATCTCTTGGTATAGAAGTCTGGGATATCATAGATACAGGGTACACTTTTCCTTCAACAACTCCTACAGATCCAGCTGAAAAGAAGCAGTTTGAAACAAATGCAAAGGCTGACAATACTCTATTAGGATGTCTATCGCAATCTAAATTTGTTAAGTTGATGCAGTATAAAACTGCAAAATAAATATGGGACAAGATCGTTCTGAGCTATGAAGGAGATGAATAGGTAAAACGAGCAAAACTTCAAACCCTCAGAATTCAGTATGAAAATCTCAGAATGTATAATGACGAAAGTGTGGCTAACTATTTCCTACGTATAGATGAGATTGTTAATTGTATGAAAAACTTGGGTGAAGAAATAAAAGAGGTTGTTGTGGTTGAAAAGGTTCTAAGATATTTATCCTCTAAGTTTGAATCAAAAGTTTCTGCAATAGAAGAAAAGGAGAATCTTTAGAAAATTACCATGTCGCAGCTACACGGAATTCTAACCGCTTATGAAATGAGGAAAGGAGGACCATCAGACAGGAGAGAAGCTGCATTCAAGGCTTCCGGTAAAGGAGATTACTATGAGTCAGGACATATGCCAGAAGAAGAGGAAGAATCAAGTTTTTTCAAGAACCTTCAATGGGGTGTTGGAAGATTTAGAGGTAAGTTACCATTCAAATGCTTCGCTTGTGGAAGAGTCGGTCACTATGCTGCCAAGTGACCTCATAAACTTGACAAAGGTAAGGAACCTATTAGATCAAACAAGAAACATAATGTAAGTAAGAAAAGCTATTACACTCATGAAGACAGTGATGGACTCTCAAATAGTGATGAAGATGAATGAGGTAATAACTATAGACTTTTAATGGCTTGTGAAGATGATGATTTTATGGATGCTATAGATGAAGAAGGTCTCTATGAAGAGATTTATAAACTCAAAATTTGTTTAGAAGAGAAAAATATGATTATTGGTACTTTGCAATTTCAATTGGCCGAAAGTGAAAACAATCATGAAAAGTTAGAATGTGAAATTAAGGGACTTAGAAAAGAGATTGAGAAAACTAAAGCTCTTAATCTTAGATTTGTTAAAGGATCTGAAACGTTAGATGAGATTATCAAAGTGAAATGTTATCCTCTAATCAAGACAGGTCTGGGATATAATGAAGAAGCCACTCAAGCATAGAAACCATCCACCTCCAAAACTTATCTTGATGTAGCAAGGAGGAGTGAGCAAAGGCCTAATACAGATCACCAGGTAAATCGGGGACATTTTTCTTCAAGAATGAACAGAGATCACCAAGTAAATCAGGGGCAATTTGCTTCAAGGATAAACAGAAACTACAACAGATCACAGGTAAATCACTCTCAATTTTCCTCAAGAATGAATGTCAACTACAATCATTCAGTCCGCAGGGTTGATAATCGCAGGAATTTCTTCAATGGCTAATGTTTCTCTTGTCACAACTTTGGACACAAAGAAGCTTAGTGTGTTGCCTACAAAACTATCATGACTAGAGAAAGTCAAAAATAGAGGAGTATGACTGGGATCATGAAAAGGACCTACAATAACGTTTCTGCTCTTGAAAATGAAATAGAATTTTCTATTTGTAATAATTTTGGTCATGAAGATTCTGAATGCAGGAGCAAGTTTCGGCAGACAACTTAGAAGAAGCAAGCTTCAAATATCAAAACATGGAGAATGAAATAATTCCCCCCCCGAAACAACCAGAAAAGATGTAGTATAAGATTTATATGCAGAAAGAGGCAGGAAAATCAATGTACATCGACAGTGGATGTTCTGAAACATATGAAGGTGATAAAGAAAAAACTGTCAGTCATATAGTGCTTGGAGAAGGAGAAGAAGGTCATCATTGGGAAATTGGAACCCTGCACTCATTAAAAGGTTTAAAGTTTCTATCGTTTTAAAAGTGAGGTCAAAACAGGAATGTTATGTTGGTTGATGGCTTAAAGCATATCTATTGAGATGCAGTGTTCAGTAAGATGTGCGTCAAGGAACATAGAATATTTCGATCATAATGGATGTAGTGGTTCGCGATCTTGGATCAGGGAAACAGTGCTTGATCAAAGGCATAGAACTCCAAATATTTTTACCCCTATTCAAAGAAGGACAACAACAATGCTATCTGAGCAAGAATGATGAACACTGGCTATGGCACTGGAGGTTGGGGCATCTAAGTTTCTCATAGATAAGGAAAGCATGCAAATACCAGGCAGTTCATGGTCTTCCAAACATCATAATTCCAGAGAATACAATATGCAAATCATGTCACTTTGGTAAGCAAACGAGAACTAACTTCCCTGAGAAGGAAGGATCAGCTAGTAGGCCACTTGAACTTGTCCATACCGATGTATGTGGTCCATCTAGGAAAAGTTCGCCTCAGGGAGAAGAATACTTTATATTATTCATTGACGATTATTCAAGGATGGTTTGGATAGGACTTATGAAGTACAAATATGAAGCCTTCGAAAAATTGAAATCCTTCAAAGCTTTGGTTGAAAACGAATCAGATCACAAAATTAAATGCCTCAAGTCTGATATAGGTGGGGAGTTTACCTCAAATGAATTTTTCGATTTTTGTGAAGAACATGGAATAAGAAGGGAATTCTCTACAGCCAGGACTCCTCAGCAAAATGGAGTAGTGGAAAGGATGAACAAAATGGTTCAAAAAATGGCTTGTGCTATGCTTGATGAGTCTGGAACTCCCGCAACTTTCTGGGGTGAAGCTGCATTTGCTGCAGTTGTTATTCTCAACAAAACAAATGTCCGGGTAAACAACACTCAAACCCCTCATGAGCCCTGGTATGGTGAGACTCCCTCAATAAAATATTTCAAAATTTTTGGAAGCAAATGTTATATCAAAAATATTGATGAACATCTTGGCAAGTTTGAACCTAGAGCAGATGAAGGCATTCTCCTTGGTTACTCTCCCCACAGCAAAGCATACAATTGTTATAATAAAAGGCTTGGAAAAATTGTTGAGAGTATTGATGTAGTGGTTGATGAAGAAGAAAAGACTACTAGGTAGGTAAGATCTGAAGATTTCGAAGATGATGAGGACTATCCATCAACATCAAATCAGACTCATGATGAAGAAGAAACCTATGAAGAAGAAACCCATGAGGAGCCTGAAAAACAAATAAGGATAGAAGAAAAGACTCCATCTAGGTACGTTTAGAAGAATCATCCAAAATCTCAAATTTTGGGGTAAAAAGAGGCAGGAACACAAACAAGAAGAACAATTGCAGAAGCTTCAAACTATTTAGCATTACTTTCCTCCACTGAACCACAAAATGTAAGAGACGCATGCAAAGATGAATGATGGGTCAAGGAAATGGATGAATAACTTGAGCAGATCGAAAAGAATAACACTTGGGAGTTGGTTCCTAGACCAAAAGATAAGAATCTCATAGGGACAAAATGGATCTTCAAAAACAAGTTGAATGAAAATGGGGAAGTGATTAGAAACAATGCCAGACTTGTTTGTAAAGGGTATGCTCAACAAGAAGGAATAGACTTTGAGGAAACTTTTGCTCCCATTGCTAGACTTGAGGCCATGAGAATGTTCCTTGCTCTCTCTACCTTTCAGAAGTTCAAAGTATTTCAAATGGATGTGAAATCAGCCTTTCTAAATGGTGATTTAGAAGAAGAAGTGTATATTGAGTAGCCAGATGGGTTCATCCTTGGTAATGATCCAAATCTTGTATGCAAACTAAAGAAGGCTCTCTATGGTCTCAAACAGGCTCTAAGGGCTTGGTACTATCGCCTGGAAAAATACCTTCATCAACAAGGTTTTTCAAAAGGATCAGCAGATAGAAATCTTTATATAAAAATTGAAAATAAAAAATTGCTAATACTTGTTGTGTATGTAGATGATATCATCTTTGGCAGCAATGAAGAAGCTATGAGTCAAAACTTTGCCTTCGGGATGGAGAAGGAATTCGAAATGTCTTTGCTTGGATAACTGACATACTTTCTTGGTTTACAAATCCAACAAATAAAGGCGGTATCTTTTTATCTCAAACCGAGTACCTCAAGCAGATCTTGAAGAAGTATGGCATGGAAGATTCGAAACGAGTATGTACTACTATGGTCACAGGATGCAACCTCAGTGAAAATGATGAATCAGCAGCAGTGCATCAACCAACCTATAGATCCATGATTGGAGGTCTGCTCTATTTAACAAGTACCCGACCAGACATCATGCATGCAGTAGGAATGGTTGGAAGATTTCAGGCAAATCCTAAGGAAACTCATCTTCAGGTAGTAAAGAGAATTTTCAAGTATCTTCAAGGAACTCAAAACTATGGCCTATGGTATCCTAGAGATGCGGATCTCACTCTTCATGCTTATACAGATGCAGATTGGGCTGGAAGGGTGGATGACAGAAGAAGCACTAGTGGTGATGCATTCTTTATGGGTTCCAGATTAGTATCTTGCTTCAGCAAGAAATAGAGTTCTATTGCATTATCTACAGCTGAAGTAGAATATGTGGCTGCTGCATCTTGTTGTACCCAACTCCTTTGGATGATGCAAACTTTGGAGGATTTTCAAATCACTTGTACTCCACCTATCTCCATCTTATGTGATAATACAAGTGCAATCAGCATTTCAAAGAACCCAGTAATGCATTCAAAGACCAAAACATCCAACAAGTATCATTTTCTCATGAACAGTCGAACAAAAGGTCAAATTGGAGTATGTCCCTCCAGGAACAAGTTGCTGAATACCTCACCAAACCATTGCCCGGAGACATTGAATACCTTAGACAGAAGCTGGGGGTTGGT
Source organism: Pinus taeda (assembly GCA_000404065.3). Taxonomy (NCBI): domain Eukaryota; kingdom Viridiplantae; phylum Streptophyta; class Pinopsida; order Pinales; family Pinaceae; genus Pinus; species Pinus taeda. Next base: position 37,078 of record APFE031745098.1, read on the forward strand.
TGATGATCATCCTGCTGTGATCTTGTCTGTTGTATGTAGGTGAATACCGTAATTTTCGTTAGTGGGTCGAATGGGTCTATCAAAGATCATCTGGCATAGGTTCAAGGGGAGCATATATTCTTCTAATGATGCATTGTTGGCATTATCTTAGAAGTCCTTGGTTTGATTTCTCAAGAGTTTTATGGTGGAGTAGATCAATGTGTGTTGGTCTGAAGGTTGATTCTGCCGATAGTTGTTCTTGTCTCTATGTCATGTACTTCTTTTCATATCAAGGTCATGTAATGGCCTATTTTGGTTTCCCCACTATGCCTGGGATGAATGAGTTTTGTCTATCTTGTGTATTCCCACTTGGATGAGAGATGGATGTATGTATGAGTCTTGATAATAGGAAGGTTACTTATAATGTATGGAGTCATGTTCTTTCTTGTAGAACATCTTTTTGCAGATAGCATTTCAGCATAGAGCATATACAAAGGGGGAGATCATTCAGAGTTTTCAGTAGGTACTCAGGGGGAGTATGGTAGTCTTCCCCTTTGCCCTTGATGTCAAAGGGGGAGAGTGATTGGTTGTTGTTGCCGTCAAGTCCAAATGGAGAGATTGTTGGCATTATGATACATATGTTGTACTTGATGGAAACCCACTCATCTTAGATGATAAATTATAGTGCAGCAAAGTTATTTTCTGGTTCTGCAGGTGCTCAGATCAAAAGATGCGGTCATCCGCAGGTTACACAAGAGAACCATTGAAAAGGTGCAGATATCTCCCACACAAAAGGTGTGAACCTAAAGTTCACGGACTTTCATTCAGAGAAAATTTTACGCACTTTCATGCAAAGAGAAGTTCCTTTCATGCAGAGAAAAGTTCATGCACTTTCATGCAGAGAAAATTTCCTTTCAAGCAGAGAAAAGTTCACGCACTTTCATGCAGAGAAAAGTTCACGCACTTTCATGCAGAGAGAAGTTCCTTTCATGCAGAGAAAAGTTCATGCACTTTCATGTAGAGAAAAGTTCCTGTCATGCAGAGAAAATTTCATGCACTTTCATGCAGAGAAAAGTTCACGCACTTTCATGCAGATAAAAGCACACACACATGGGAAATCTTATGGTTGGTTCATGTTATTAGTCCGACAATTTTTTATCCTATGGTTTTGGTCTGTGGTATTGCATCCAAAAGAGTTGAACCCAAGTATTGGGTCCGTGGTATTGTTTCTCAATGGTTTTGGTCCATGGTTTTGAGTGAGGCCTAGCCTATAAAAAGGAAAGGAGATCATTTGGCTAATCACAGTTGAGTTGAAAATACTAAGAAGAGAAAGATCTGAATTTATGATAATTGTTTTGTGAGACATAGTTGAATCGGCAGAGCAAGTGTGGAGTTGCGCAGACTCGTCACGGAAGAAGTGCGGATATCCGCAGGTTTCCTTCGGTGAAGTTGCGGACCTTTCCTGAAATATATTTTAGCTGTCTTTTATCTATTTCTTTAGAGATCTGGGTTTAAATTGATGTCTGGTTACTGGTGTTATTTTCTAGTTGTTGCATTCTGAGAAGTTATTTGTTTAAAGGAGATTGGGTGATGCACATGTACTTGATGTTTTGGATCCAGTTTGAAAATTTATGAAATGTGGTCCTTGGAAGAAAGAGAAGGTAGTAGCCTTCTGTAGGTCAACACTTACGTACTAGTATCTTAGCTAGTACAAGAGCTAAGGGGGTTGTAGCTCCCTTCCAGGAGAAGATAGAAAACAAGAGAGGGTTGTAGCTCTCTGTAGGTTGTAGCCTGCATACTGGCAAAGGACTGCACCAGTACAAAATCATTGTAAAAAGAAGTTTCTAATTGAAAGAAGATAGAGACATATTGCAGTAGGTGGTTTTCACCCACATTGGGTTTCCACCTTATATATGGTGTTCTTTGGTGTGAATATCTATGTTTCTTGTTACTGTTTATTATTATATGGTTCTGACATACAGATTAATGGTTAACATCTAAAGAATAAATTACATTAAAATCTGGAAGGAATATACAAGTTTCATTAGTCAGATCTGCAAGTGTTTATTGGAAAAGATTTGATAATACTGATTCACCCCCCCTCTCAGTATTATTTCCAACAGTTTCTTCTGTGAATTCTTTCTCCAAAATGGGATTCAACCTCTACCTTTTTACTAGGTTGGCTTCTGCATATGTTTGTATGGTCACTCTGTCTGATGTAGTGGCTTGCTCCTTATTCCTTTTGAGGCTTTTCTCCTCATTTAGATGAGTTTCCAAGTTAGGGGGAGTACTCATAGTGGGTTGTTGTATACCTATTTGACCTAATTCCTCTGATAGGTCTAGCTACTCTGATTCTTCATGCACTTAGGGCTCATCTTCTATATGAGATTCACTTTGTACCTGTGATTCTCCCTGGGCCTATGATTCTATTTGGACTTGAGATTCTCCTGGAACCTATAGGAAATAACCTTAATCAAGCATTTTCTCTAGTTCAATTAGAGCATTTTCAACTGCTACTCCAGTGCTATCCCCGTCTGCTAAAGTATTCTCCACCCATTCCAAATGGTTTGCATATTTCTCTATCTCGGGGATTCGGTGGTGAATGCAGGGAGCCATCTTGTTTCTCTATCTCCTGTTGCAAATGAAATCACAGGAGTCATATCTCCACATGAAGCTTTGTTTTAGTTTGAGTCTCTGAAGGTTTTCTTCTGCTTCTCTTCTAACTTCTCTGCTAGGCCTTCTTTTTGGCCTTAACAAAATGTACATCATCTGAGTTGATTATTTTCCTGTAGTACACCAGAGAAAATAACCTCATTGGGAGGTATCTGGGTAGTTTATATGGGGCCAACTCATAGCCATAGATCCTAATTTCTATGTGATTTTGGTACAAGTACCAATCTCCCACTTTGTGTTGTTTTGATAGCTGTAGGATCCTCTTGATATCTGAACTAATTCTTGGAGGAGGACGTCCTAGTAGCATGGTCACTACTAGATGTATAAAAATATCATTGAAATTTTTGTATGGATATGGGAATCATAATTATGTATCAAAGGAGTCCAAAAAATTATTGACCCACAATGACCTTTCGTGTCAAGCTTTTGGAGAGTGAACGGGAACTTGTCAGCTTGGTAGTATAAGAAAAGGTGATACAAAACTGAAGAATACTTAAACACTCTTTCATTACTCATTCTCAAAAATTGTTCATGCATCCTATCAGCTATGTACTTGGCATAATCATACATGAAAACAGGGGGTTGTCCTGGAGTAAAAATGGACATGAAGACTAAAATGATTTCATCTATGTATTCACTAGTTGTATAGCCTAAGATACTAGATATCATTGACACAATGTCTTGGCCAAACTGAGAAAATATGGTATACATATATGCGGGAGGTTCTTGTTGGGTATGATTTTCTTCTACAATAAAAGTTTGGAGAATTTGAGCAATTTGGGCAGTGGTCTCCAATTAAAATAGGGGTTAAGTTCTACTGTGGTTGTAGTTGCAGCATTTCGTTGATTGACTAGGTAGTGATCGTGAAAAGTATGGTGTGGTTAGGGGACGTCACTTCTCTTTGACTGGGAATGTAGTTTGCATGGCAATAATGAATAATCTCTGGAAATATGTGCACCTCAGGGAATTGGTATTTGGGAAAATTAGATTCCCATAGACCTATTTTATCAGCTTGGTTGAGGTATTGGTCTCTGTATCGACAGTACAGTTTTAAAGGAGATTCATGGAAAGAGGTGTCCTTGATTTGGAAGTCTTTATCAGCAAGAGGAAGGTGGTCTAGGTCCAAGTGAGGAGTGGTAATTGGCCTGACATCCATAGCAATTGGGGCAACCATTCTTAGTTCTTGTGGATTTAAGAATGGGTAATAAGGGTTCAATTTGAGGTGGGTTTTATGCTATTAAAGTTCCCTTTAATTTCAATTAAGAAATCTTTAGAGACTAGTTTGGAAATTAACAGGGCTTTCAATGGATTCTGGCTTAAATACTTGGAATTGATGAAAATGGGGTGTGAACCAGGTAACTCACAATTCTGAACGGTTGAAAAGGCTGCAATTAGGCTGGAAGGAAATCTAGGAGCTTTTGGCTTCTTCATAGTGCAGGTGTATGTGGGTTGACAGCTTTTCAACATTCACAGGTACGTGCATGGAAAATTATAGTTAAAATGATGAAAAAAATGATTTGGGGCTTGTTTGGATTTATGCGCAAAAAGTCAATTTGGTGGGTACAGGTGAACATTGACTATTTGTCGTGTAGCGGGATGAACAATGATAGTTTTGGCAGGTAGCGGGCTGGTGGTAAGTGGTTTACTTCGCACAGCCTTTGGGCGCTTGGTGCTATTGAGGGGAGGTTGCCCGATTCCACTCATCGTGCGCCACGTTGCCTCTGGGGCCTAGCAGAAAACAACCCATTTCAGACGGGTATTGTTTGGATTTCAGGCCCTCCTAAAATCAATGTGGGCCATCGGATGGGGGTGTAGGTTTTAACCCTGTACAAAAATTACCTGCATACGAATTCTAAAACACAGGAAAAATAAAAATGCGAGAGCATAACACATAAAACACATATACACAAAGATTTCCCACTGGATCCCAAAACTGAGACTACCATCTTGACTTTTCATTATGTTCCTTCCAATGTTACAATACATATTTATACATGTCGAAGCATCCAATACCATGGACTAAAAACCATCGCGTCCAAAACCATGGACCGAAAACCATAGGTAGGTTCACCCAACCTAATATAGGGTTAGTTGTGGAAAGAATATAACACAAACCAACAATCTCCCACTTGTTTTTTTCTTTCCACAGGGAGCCACAAGGGAGCTTAGTCATTTTTTCAGCCCTGAAATACCCATTGTTTCTCTACACGAAGAGAACTTCTCAGAGCTCACAGATTTTGTCAATGCATCTGCAGTATTCTTCGAAGTATCCACCTTTACCAGCAACACCTTTTTATCTTCTATCATATCCCTCACAAAGTGATACTGAACATCAATGTCCTTTGTCTTTGAATGATAGGCAAGGTTCTTTGCCAAGAAAATTGCACTTTGGCTGTCACAGTCTATCCTTATAGCTCCCTGTATTAACCCCATACTTGAACACAATCTTTGCAACCAAACTGCTTCCTTGCTTGC